>JAQSEC010000137.1:0-39018 GCA_028564925.1 Lithobates sylvaticus | reverse complement strand
ACAAAAACAAAAAGGGCCCTACGGGGGGTGCAGGACAGGAAGAACCACCACCTCAGGAGAGAGGGCCGGGGGATCCTCAAGGAGGCCTGAAGGAGAAACCCCTCCATAACCTAGCACTCCTCTCCATCCCAACCCTCTCCTCTTCAAGATGCCTCACCTTCACCAGTTCCCGAAAGATACTACCCACCACCTCATGCACGGGCAGGCTTTTGTCCCTAGTGGTCACTAAACACCGAGCGTGCCAAGTGTAATAGAGGCAAACTGTACTAACTAAAAACAGTGATGACAAATCAAACCCACTGCGTACCCTAAAGTCACCATACACCCGCTCCGAAAAGGCCAGGGCCTGGAGGTGGGGATAGCCTATGGCATCCCCAACCCCCGCCAGAACCTCCGAGTTGAAAGGGCACTCGACCAAGAAGTGGTCCATGGTCTCGAGCACCCCACCACACTCTGGGCGAGGACAACCTCTGTCATCTAGGTTCCGATTTTTCAAGTTCGCCCTGACGTATAGGCGTCCATGGAACGCCCTCCACGCCAGGTCCCAGAACTTTGCCGGAATTCTCGCGGAATTCAAGAGGGCTAACCCCTCCCTGAGGACCCTGTCCGGGCAGTCCCTTAAAGCCAGTGGTCTCAAAAAGTCCGAGGCCATGACCCTTGAGTACAACTCACGTCGACCCAAGGAGCCCACCTCAAGGGCAGTTATCCTCCACTGCCTTAGTACTTTTAGCGCTGTTGGAACATAGGGCGGGAGGTACCCATGGGACCTACGAAGGTCACCTGGACGCCCCCCTCCCTCCCAGCTACCCAAGAACAGCAAAAACCAGCTCTTACATGAACGCTCCCACAGAAGAGGCACATCCACAAAGATGGACCGCAAGTTGAATTTCACAAACACAGTAGTGAAAAACACCACTGGGTTGATCATGTCCAAACCGCCATGCCTCCTCTGCCGGTACGTGACCTCTCTCTTGATCAAATTCATTCTGTTTCCCCACAAAAGTAGAAAAAACAGACTGTAGATCCGCGTATAGAGAGACGCCGGCAACAGACAGACGTAGCTGACATACAGAAACTCAGGCAACAGATAAGTCTTGATCAGGCTTACCCTTTCCCGAAGGGACAGTTTCCAGCCCTTCCAAGCATTCACCTTCCGAGTGGCACCCACTAGCCTGCGCTCCCAGTTCAGTTTGGGATAGTCATCCAGGCCAAAATGGATGCCTAAGATCTTTACCTCTGGCTGGGGGCTGGGGAACACGTCCGGAAGGGCGAATTGCTCGCCCTCCTTCCCCATCCAGAGAACTTCACTCTTATCCCAGTTGACAAGCGAACCCGACGCCTCGGAGTAGCCCCCAATCTGTGTTTCCACAAACTGGGCCTCCTCTCGGCTAGACACCACTACCGAAACGTCATCCGCATAGGCCACTACCCTCACTGCCAGACCTGAACCACTGCAGGGCTCCACCGGTACCCCCCCCAGACGCTCGCAGTCAAGCCTTCTCACAAAGGGGTCTACTGCAAAGACGTAGAGCAGGGGACTTAGTGGGCAACCCTGCCTGACCCCAGATCCCACAGGAAAGGAGGGACCCACCCAACCGTTGACAAGAGGGAAGCTCACCGCCCTCCTATACAAAGTCTGGAGCCAAATGATGAACTGGGCGGGCAAACCGTACCGCCTCAGCAGAAGCCACAGGTACTCGTGGTTCACCCGATCAAAGGCCTTCGCCTGATCTAATGCCAGCAGATACCTCCCGTCGCCCGTTGCCCTGCACCTTTCCACAGCCTCCCGGACGCTCAGGACAGCACCAAAGGTACTACGGCCGGAAACTGCGCAGTGCTGGGACGCGGAAAGTAACTTGTCCGCTACTGTGGACATACGCCAGAACAAGATCTTTGCCAGTATCTTTCTATCCGTGGTGAGGAGGGCAATAGGGCGCCAATTCTCCACCACGGACGGATCTTTGCCCTTTGACAAGAGGATCAAGGCCGACCTTCTCATCGAGGGAGGGAGCAGGCCCATAGCCAAACATTCATTGAACACCTCCCTCAGATGAGGAGCCAAAAGGCTCTTAAAGGCTTTGTAAAACTCCGCCGTGAGCCCATCAGGCCCGGGTGACTTTTTCAGCGACAGAGAATCGATGGCCCGCTCTACCTCGGCCACCGAGATCAACCCCGTCAAAGAGCCGGAGAGGTCAGGCTCCACATCAAGTGGAGTCTCATCAAGAAAGGCCCTGGCCTTCTCCAGATCCAAAGGCTTCCTCTGGAGGATGTCTGAAAAGTGAGCTCTGACGACCCCCAGGATCCCTGACCTGGACCGCACCAGAGACCCAGAGGAATCCTTCAGTCCATGTATGACCTTCCCACTCACCGCATCCCCACAGTTCTTATAGGGATCCGGGGAGATAAATTTCCCATAATCCCTCTCAAGGACCAGGGAGGCGAGACGGTCATACTGACATTCCTTCATCCGAAGCTTCAGATTGGATATCTGCTCTTGGGGCCCACCAGAGGAGACCAGGCGGTCCAGCTGCCTACGCAACCTCTGGTAAGCCCAGTACCTGGAAACAGCCCGGTACCTAGAGACCCTACGAAAGAAACCCTCAGATCTCTTCTTCACCACCTCCCACCATTCCTGGCGAGGGCAGCCGCTCTCAAGGAGCGTGGTTTGATCCGTAAAAAAGGCCTCATAGGCTTCCCTGACCTCAGGGTCCTCAAGTAGCGTCCCATTCAGGCGCCACAAGCCCCGACCTCTCTGGGGGGTGTCGGCAACATTCAGGGTAACAGATACCATACAGTGATCGGAGAACTCCACCGCCTGCAGCCCTGGGGCCGCGAAGGAAGAGTCCCCCTTTAAAAAAAACCTATCTATCCTACTCCTACTGCTACCTCGGGCGAATGTGAAACCCGTGAGGTTGGGGAAGTGCCGGATATGCACATCCACCAACCCAGCCTCCCTTACTACACTATTCAAAAAAATGCTATCGTATCCCAGAGGGGCTGAGGCACCTGCCCGGTCCTCTGACCTGGTGACCATGTTGAAGTCACCGCCAAAGACCACCTGCTGGGACGTGAACAGGTATGGTTTAACCGCCGCAAGGAGGCTCTTCCTCTCCCCCCTGCTCTGGGGCCCATAGAAGTTAATGAGCCTGAGGAATTGCCCCCTCACGACGGCGTCCACCACCAGGCATCTACCAATCTCCACCTCAATAACCCGTCGGCAAGCCACCGGGCCGGTCTTAAAAAGGACCGCAACTCCACTGCAGGGCTCAGCCGCAAGAGACCAGAGGGAGGGCCCGCACCTCCACTCCCTCTTTGCTAGATGCATCTCTGCCACAGATGCCAGCCAGGTCTCCTGCAAAAATAAAATGTCAGCTTCAACACGGCTGAGAAAATCGAAGGCTGCAAAACGAGCCGCCGCAGATCGCATGCTTGCGACATTAATCGTCGCAAGGCGAATTGGAGAGGGTACCGCCATCCTTTGAGATTGGACCGTACTCTCTTCTGCACGCTAACCATAACCTATACACCCTGGTCCTCTTCGGAATCCGAAGAAAGGACCACAAACCTCCTACTTATTGCTAATGGGCCGGGACCACCAACCACCGCTTTACCCGCAGCAGACCGAGAACCCGACCCCACAGTCTGCCCACCAATCTTCCTTTTTCTTTTATTTTTAGCTTTTTCCCACCCACCTCCAACCATCGGAGGATCCTCATCCCTATCCTCCTCTGACTGTCCACTTGAAGCGTACCGCTTCTGGGGACCCCTAACTGGTCCTGAAGTATCCATATCCTGTTCCTCTTCAGAATCAGGATCTGGATCTACAGGGGGACAAGGGGAGGGGGGGGCAGGGGAAAGAAGGGGGGGGGGGGGAGGGGGAGGACGGGAAGGACGGGAAGGGGAAGGTGACACAGGAGGGAGCGGGGAAGGAATCTCACCCGGGGGAGGGGGGGGAGGAGCAGTGGGCCTCTTGGGAGGCGGCTTGGCCCGCACCCCCCCAGATCTCTTCGAGCTACTAGACCCATGAGCCATACCAGAGACCGTAGGGGCCAGACCAGCCGCCCCCAAGGTGTCACCCGACCCAACCGAGGGAGCGGCCTGGTCATCTCCACCGCCCCTCTTCCTACGGCCCTCCTGCTTCTGTCTCTGAGGAAGAGGGTCCCCAGAGCCACAGGCTCCTGGACCAGCCTCAGCGCCTCCAGGCGCAGGGTCACCCCCCCCCGAAGCACCACCACCCGGACCCCTCTCCCCTTCAGGCATATGACCTCTGAAGGCCTTGGGGCACCTACTAAATGGGTGCCCCATTTCCCCGCATAGATTGCAGCGAATCAGTCTGCAGGTGTCAGCAGAATGGCCAAACCCGCTACATCTAGCACATCTCATTACAGTGCACTCCGCACTTAGGTGCGTAGGGCATCCACATTTAAAACAACGACGGGGTTGGCCGGGATAGAAGACCAGGATCCGATCTCTACCTATAAAGGCACTTCCGGGCACATGGGCCATGGTGTTACCGGCCCTTCTGAGTCGGATCCTGGTCGTCCAAGCCCCGGTCCAAACCCCGCGCTCATCCAAAGATTTCTTCATTGGGCTCTGAAGCTCCCCAAACCTCCCTAACCACGTCTGTATATCTTCCGGCGGGAGCGACTCATTCCTCACTAAAATAGTTAAGGTCTTGACCTCCTCCTGACGGGAGATAGGGATTATCCTAAAATTCTTCCAGGGGTCATTCTTTTTCAGGATCTCATAAAGGACAAAAAACAACTCCATCTGGACCAAAGATGTGAAACTCACATCAAATTCTTTTGATCCAGCTGGGTGAATGATGGCAAAAAGATCTGCCACCTTATACCCCATAGCCAGGACCCAGTCCACGACTTGCCCTCTGCTAGGGCACTGACCAGGACTATCCCATCTCAACTGGACAACATTTCGCCTCCTCCGCTCTGGACCCCCCGTACCCCGGGACCACGGGTTCGCCCCCTGGAACTGGTCCGAGGGGGGAACCCGAAAGTTCCGGGCGCCAAACTGGCCGTACAGGGGGGCCAGAGGGACGCTGGAGCCTGCAACATTAGCATAAGATCTCCCTTGCTTAAGGGCAGAGAGAAGCTCTGCCTCTTGATCAGCACCCAGCTGTCGCACCGGGGTCGGGACAGTGGGAGGAGCCCCCTCCACAGGGATCCCCCCTTCCCCTACCACACTGGATCGAGCACCCCCTCCCCCCTCCCCATGGGCCTGAGGACACCCCTCCACCCCCCCTCGGGGTTGGGAGCCCCCCCCTACAGAAGCCTGCTTTTCCCTGACAACCGGAGATGGCTGGGGGACAGGGACTTCCCCCCCCAACCCAGGATCTTCACCAAGCAGCAACCCTAATTGGCTCCCAGCCAAGCTGCCCCATTCTGTCCCCATTGCACTTCCCACCTCAGCATAAGCCCCCACAGAGTCTACCAAGGGGTTCTCCTGGCTATCCTCCTGCTGGGAATCCTCAAGGGACCTGATATATGCCAGAGCAGGACAGTCAGTTTTTAGCTCCCCCGCAGCTGAATCAGCCCATGATCGCGGCTGAGCCGCACATACACCATTCTGACCTGTATCCTCCCCATCAGACATCCCATCATCAATAACTATTCTGGACTCCAGCTGTAGACCGGAAGCATCGGGGGGCGCCACACAGGAAACGCTGGGGGCAACCACTTCCGGTCGTGCGTCCCCGGTCTCCCGAAGCCCCGCCCCCTGACCCGAAGCCCCGCCCCCCACATTGTCCGCGGCAAATGGGGCTGCCGATGCCACTGAACCGTGCGGAGCCCGAGCACCACTCCCCTCATAGGAAGATGGCGGCCCGAGCCCCACGTCTCCCACCAGTACTTGTTCCATAGCCTCAGTGGGCCGTACAGGCACGGAGGTCTTAGGTCCACTTGATAAAAGTTTACCTTCCACACACGCAGCTGAGGCCGCCATTTTGGCGCAAGCGGGATTCCCCGCTGCTGCACCGTCAGTTTTAAGAGTCTTTTTCCTTTTGGACTTTCCTTCCACCTTTCCTTTGGCCGATAGTCCCGCCAACTGAACCACAGGGTTTGGCTGCTTACTGCTCCCACTTGCCACACATCCCACCTGTCCCGTCCCAGCATCATCGGGTGCCCTACCCGAGTCCGCACCTAGACCAGCCTCTCTCACAGGCTGGCCTGCGGCAGATTCCCGGGGACCCTCCGCTGGGACACCTGGGACTCCTGGGGATACACTCACACCCTGCGGGGCTGCAGCTGCACCATCCATCCCTTCACCACAGTCCACATTCCTAGGTTCAGGGGCTGTCTGGGAGCCCTCCCCCTGAGTAGACTGCTGGCGGGTTCGCCGCCTTGCGGCCTGGCTTCCCTCCTCATTAGCCCTTCTCAGGTCCCGGCGGATCTCCATCAGAAACTCCTGCTCCTCCCGACCACGCTCACATAGCCCTGTCAGCAACTCACCAAGGTCTCTGCAGTACGTTTTCAAAGCTTCAATGGCTTCTCTGAAGTCACCTCTTTTCGCGCTGCTTGTCTTATCTCTTCTATTCCGCAGATTTGTCAGAATCTGCATGCGTGCACAGAAAGCCAAGGCTGCCTTCTGTATCAAATCCTTGATCCTCTCTCTCCGCTTCAGGGTTTTAGCATTGTTTTCCCCTGGCTGGGTTCTTGTCCAGTCTGACAATTGAAATTGCGTGCCAAGAAACAACCTCTCCTCCCTGGAGAGGTCCCTCACTCCAGGGAATGACTGCTCACTACTGGCCCGGGAAGGCCTCCCTGAGCCTGGGCTTGCAGAAGCCATGACACCTCCTCCCTCCTCCACAGCACTGCAGGAAGTACCAAACACCACTTCCTCCACAGCTCTCTAGCGCCAGTCTCATGCGGTGGTTGAAACCGGAACTACACTCCAAGGAAGACAGGGAAGACACGAGGGTGTGTAGCTGAGCGACGGCGGCTGAAATCGATTCCAGAGACGCCTGCTGGCTGCTGGGGCTTGCTGCGGCCGGTGGTGGGAAGAGGAGCCTGAATAGCTCCGCCTTCCTGGCCGCGGACGAGAAGGGTATCCCTCTGCGTCTCAGCTCGGCGGACAGCCTGGGAATTGTCCATGCCCTAAGAGACTGGACACTGCCAGCCTCGGAGGCTGACGCCGGAGATAGCGGGGTGGTGAGGTCATCGCTGCCGACTGATGACATGGCGGCTGCCAAGACCCGTTACTTAGTAGACTGGTCACGTGTCTGCAAGCTGGGCCTGCTGGAACCCTGATCAAGCTGGTGCAGGTGGACCTACAGAATCCGACTGACCTGAGAGAGTGTGAGAGAAAGTACCTATTTAAGAGCCTGAACTGCTGCCGTCCAGAGCGACGGAACCCCACGTAGATGATAACAACAGGCGATAGTGACTTAAGTCGACTGCCGAGACCGCTGTGGAATCAAATGACAGATGACAACACGAATGACTGACTTGACATGTTGCCTTAACTGAAATGAACTTCCCGTGACAGGGCCCGGCCCGTTCGTACCGTATGGGGGTGACTGTGAGCCGGACTCTGGAGCACGTACAGAAATGAGGCAACCGTGAAACGAGGCCAACTGCCTGGGTACGCTGAGGCCGAACTGTGACATCCAGCTGCCACCGGGTCCGACTCCAAGTGCTCCAGCTTTTTTTTTTTTTTTGATTTTGCCCTTTTTTTTTTCTTTTTTGTTTCCCCTCCTTTTTTTTTTTTTTTTGTAGAGAAATGCGGCCGGCCTAGGGCACGCCGGCGCGAATTCGTACAGGCAGGTGACCAATTAACGCCGGGGCGTGGTAAGGTGACATAGAAATGATATAACATGACAAGGACAAGAATCAAAGTCTTTTTTTTTTTTTGCGATTCCGCCCCTGGCGCATGTATTGAAATGAGGCCGGGCCTAGGGCACGCCGACACGAATTAGTGCGAGGAAGTGACTGCATTCATGCCGGGCGTGGTAAGGTGACAGAAATGAGATACCATGACAGGGGCAAGAATCAGGAATGTACGCAAACCAGTGATGCGATTCCGCCCTTGGCGCATGTATTGAAATGAGGCCGGGCCTAGGTCACGCCGACACGAATTAGTGCGAAGTAGTGACTGCATTCATGCCGGGCGTGGTAAGGTGACAGAAATGAGATACCATGACAGGGGCAAGAATCAGGGATGTACGCAAACCCGTGATGCGATTCCGCCCTTGGCGCATGTATTGAAATGAGGCCGGGCCTAGGGCACGCCGACGCGAATTAGTGCGAGGTAGTGACTGCATTCATGCCGGGCGTGGTAAGGTGACAGAAATGAGATACCATGACAGGGGCAAGAATCAGGAATGTACGCAAACCAGTGATGCGATTCCGCCCTTGGCGCATGTATTGAAATGAGGCCGGGCCTAGGGCACGCTGACACGAATTAGTGCGGGGAAGTGACTGCATTCATGCCGGGCGTGGTAAGGTGACAGAAATGATATACCATGACAGGGGCAAGAATCAGGAATGTACGCAACCAGTGATGCGATTCCGCCCTTGGCGCATGTATTGAAATGAGGCCGGCCTGGGGCACGCCGACACGAATTAGTGCGGGGAAGTGACTGCATTCATGCCGGGCGTGGTAAGGTGACAGAAATGATATACCATGATAGGGGCAAGAATCAGGAATGTACGCAACCAGTGATGTGATTCCGCCCTTGGCGCATGTATCGAAATGAGGCCGGGTAGTCGTGCATCTGGATCGCCCCGATCGGAGCATGTATGGATGCGACCGGACCAGGATCGAAGCGATGGCATGAACGCCCTGTTTAACTGATGCGAAATGATTTAGCATGACCGAATGGCCCGATACGTTAGCCATGTTTGAAATGATGAAATGATTGTCATGCTAATACGTGAAATGTTTCGACACGGTCGAAGTGATTCATACAATTAGTATGCCAACAGTGCTTCGGAATGTGAATAGCGATTTGGTACGCTCGCTGGCGCCACTGATTCGAATAATGGCAGGACATGAACGATACGTGTGAGTGCGAACGGCACCCGTGCGTGAGTCATGTTTGAACGATTCGAAGACTGCGTAGCACGACCGCGTAAGGGAACCCTTGAGTGCCGGATGCGGCATCGGTCGGAGTGTTTCGTGGCGGGCGGCCCTGAATGTGCGTGCCGCTAGATGGCTCCCGATCGTGTACAACCAAAAACGTGCGAGTAAGTGTTTAGGTTTTCGAGACAAGCAGCGCGTGGTTCGTGAGCTACGCAGACCACAGTTTAGTGACATGATAAGCAGTGCATGAGAACGTAAAACATGGGAGCCGAAGCCCTACCTGCGACAGCCGAACCAGACTCTTTGTACGAACTGCGACTCGGCGACACGAGTGCGACACGAAGGGACAACACGACTTACGAACACGGAACGCGGGACTGCAACAAGAGGAGACGGACAGACGAAAACGGAGCTCACGAACCGGCACCAACAGCGCTTGTCTCGAACGAGTCGGTCCTAGATGTCTGACGTATCAGATATCACGCACAGGAAACCGACAAAGACCGGCGCGCCTTTGGGCTGCTTAAATACCCTCCGGGCTCCTCCCATAACTTCAGGCCGGTACCCGGCCTTCCAATTTATTAATAAATTAAACATAAAATATATTTCATAAGTGTGAAAGGGGCCTAAAGTTCTAAAAATAGCGCCTGCAAAGCGCCTTCAAACAGCCGCGGGCTTTCACACTGGAGCGGTGCGCTTGCAGGATGCTGAAAAATGTCCTGCAAGCCGCATCTTTGGAGCGCTGTAGGAGCTGTGTATTTACGATCCTAAAGCGCCCCTTCCCATTGAAAACAATGGGGCAGCGCTCCAAACCCCCCTGCAACGCGCCGCTGCAGTGGCGCTTTGCGGGTGGTTTTAACCCTTTTCCAGTCATTAGCGGGGGTAAAACTGCCCCGCTAGCATTCGAAAAGCGCCGCTATAACGACGGTAAAGTGCCGCTATAAAAATGACATTAATAATAGCATTTAAATGCAGGTAGAATAATATATATACATATATATATATATATATATATATATATATATATATATATTTCTATCTATCTATCTATCTATCTATCTATCTATCTATCTATCTATCTATCTATCTATCTATCTATCTATCTATCTATCTCTATATATCTCTATATATATATATATATATATATATATATATATCATAGCATATAGCATATATATGTGTGTGTGTGTTTATTTCAATGTGTATGTGTATATCTATCTATCTATTTATATATATATATATATATATATATATATATCTATTTATATATATATATATATATATATATATATATATATATATATATATATATATATGTATATAGATAGATATATCTATCTATCTATCTATCTATCTATCTATCTATCTATCTATCTATCTATCTATCTATCTATCTATATATCTATATATATATATATATATATACACACTTTAGATTGCTAACCTGCTCTTTTTGGGGTGTGTACTGGTGGGGAAGATGTGCTCTCACTGTATGGCTGCTTCTGAGTGAAAGAAGGAAGTCAAAAGGCTTCCTGCTTTCTCCAGAATGCTGAGGCAGCTTCCCGCTTCTCTCTCTGATTCTCCACCTCTGAGATGGTGAATCAGAAAGTGAGAATTCTGTCACAGATCGCCAGTGAGGTGCTGAGATCGCACCTTCATACACTGGCCGTTTCTGTGACAGTCAGTTACAGATTCTCACTGTGCTGAGGTAATCAGTGGAGAACATGTTCTCATCTGATTACCTCAGTTTCATACACTGGTAAAGACCTGAGATCAGCTGTGAGACTTGGGATCGCAGCTGATCTCAGTTTCATAAAAGGACACCTTAGTGTGATAAAGTCAGTCAGTCAGTCCACATTCCTTAAATTTTCTTCAAATTAGTTATATCAGTGAGCGATCTAGATAGCTAGAGTAGAGTAGAGAGTTTCTTTATTAAGGAAAAGAAAGAGGCAGAGAGAATTATTCAAGAGATTCCTAAATCAATTGTACCCTGGCTGGGGTGCAGTGCACAGTCTTTTAACAGTGCCATGAGGCCAGTGCCAGACAAAATATAAAAGTTTTACCTGCAAGCTCAGTGCACCATTACTGCACTGCATATATTAGTAAGAGATACACCATAGTCTGTGTGTATTCTGGTATTGGAAAAACATTGCAACAAAATTTAATTTTGCAATAGTTTTTTTTTCCCCAATAGCATTTTCTGCGTGTTAATACACACTTTAGACACTGTCCGTGGATTCTGATATTGGAAAAACATTGCAAAAAAAATTAATTTTGCTGTGTTTTTTTTCCCCAATAGCATTTTCTGCGTGTTCATACACGCTTTAGACACTGTCCGTGTATTCTGATATTGGAAAAACATTGCAAAAAAATTTAATTTTGCTGTGTTTTTTTTTCCCAATAGCATTTTCTGCGTGTTCATACACGCTTTAGACACTGTCCGTGTATTCTGATATTGGAAAAACATTGCAAAAAAATTAAATTTTGCTGTGTTTTTTTTTCCCAGTAGCATTTTCTGCGTGTTCATACACGCTTTAGACACTGTCCGTGTATTCTAAAATTGGAAAAACATTGCAAAAAAATTTAATTTTGCTGTGTTTTTTTTTTTCCCAATAGCATTTTCTGCGTGTTCATACACGCTTTAGACACTGTCCGTGTATTCTGATATTGGAAAAACATTGCAAAAAAATTAATTTTGCTGTTTTTTTTTTCCCAATAGCATTTTCTGCGTGTTCATACACGCTTTAGACACTGTCCGTGTATTCTGATATTGGAAAAACATTGCAAAAAAATTTAATTTTGCTGTGTTTTTTTTTTTTTCCAATAGCATTTTCTGCGCGTTCAAACACGCTTTAGACACTGTCCGTGTATTCTGATATTGACAAAAAATAAAATATTTCAGTGGTTTGTGCAGGAGTGTGGCATACAATCGATCGATATTTCTTCTATTGTATATTGTCCCAAAAAAAATTGTAGTGACATTTTTTTTCCCAATAGCATTTTCTGCGTGTTTATACACGCTTTAGACACTGTACGTGTATTCTGCTATTGACAAAGACACCCATTTAGGGCGAGATCATAAATTTAGAAAATATGAGGAGACCATCAAAAAGGGGACATGGCCCGGGTCGTGGTGCTGCTGGTGGCGCTCCTGTTGCAGGGAGAGGACGTGGTCGATCTGTGCCAGCTACACGCACAAGTGAAACACCTTCCTCAGGTGCGAGTAGGCGACAGAGCCTGCAGCAGTATTTCGGCGCGCCTAATGAGGCTGTACGAATGTTGAGGCCAGGACAAGTACAGGCGATAGTAGATTGGGTTGCTGACAGTGCCTCCGGTTCCTTCACATTGTCTCCCACCCAGTCTCCTGATGAAAGTTCAGAGTTGGCACCTGAAGCCGATGTCCATCAGTCTTTCACCTCACCCCCTTGCAAATCAGCCAATCAGTCTGAGCCCCAAATCATGCAGCAGTCTCTTCTGCTTTTTGATGACTCTGTTAGCAGGGTTTCCCAGGGCCATCCACCTAGCCCTGCCCCAGAAGTGGAAGAGATTGTGTGCACCGATGCCCAACCACTTATGTCTCATGATGAGTACATGGGAGGACCATCGCAGCACGTCTCGGATGATGACGAAACACAGGTGCCAACTGCTGCTGCTTTCGCCATTGTGCAGACCGACAAGGAGGGCAGGGGTGAAGACTGGGTGAAAGATGATGTGGAGGACGATGAGGTCCTTGACCCCACATGGAATCAACGTCATGCAGGTGACCAGTGTAGTTCGGAGGAAGAGGCGGTGGTCGCACAGAGCCACCAGCACAGCAGAAGAGGGAGCAGGGTGCAAAAGCGGAGCGTCCGTCCCCTAGACAGTACGTCTGCTAATGCCCAACGCAGCAAGGGACAGAGCACACCAAAGCCAGGTCCAAGGAGTTCCCTAGCGTGGCAGTTCTTCAGACAATGTGCTGATGACAAGACACGAGTGGTTTGCACGCTGTGCAATCAGAGCCTGAAGCGAGGCATAAACGTTCTCAACCTGAGCACAACCTGCATGACCAGGCATCTAAGTGCAAAGCACGAGATGCAGTGGAGTAGACACCTCAAAAACCAAGAAAGGTCTCTGGCTCCTCCTGCTTCCTCTTCTGCTGCAGTCTCGGCCTCTTCATCCACCTCTGTAGTGACACCTGCCAACCCGCAAACAGAGGATCTGCCAGCAACACTACCACCTGGGTCATCAACCATCTCCACAATGTCCCATGGAAGCGTTCAGCTCTCTATTTCCCAAACACTGGAGCGGAAGAGGAAGTACCCCCATAGCCACCCGCGATCCCTGGCCCTGAATGCCAGCATTTCAAAATTCCTCGCCTTTAAAATGATGTCATTCCGTCTGGTGGAGACGCAGAGTTTTAAAAGGCTGATGTAATTGGCTGTCCCACAGTACGTCGTGCCCAGCCGCCACTACTTTTCCAGACGAGCTATCCCTTCCCTGCACAACCAAGTGGGGGACAAAATCAGGTGTGCACTGCGCAACGCCATCTGTGGCAAGGTCCACCTAACTACGGATGCGTGGACCAGTAAGCATGGTCAGGGACGTTATATCTCCCTAACAGCACACTGGGTAAATGTAGTGGCGGCTGGGCCTGAGGCGGATAGCACTTTGGCGCATGTCCTTCCACCACCGAGGATTGCAGGGCACTTCAGTTTGCCTCCTGTTGCTAACTCCTCCTACTCCGCCTCCTCATCCTCTACCGCCTCCTCATCCGGTCAGTGTTCACCACCAACTTCAGCACAGCCAGGGCTAAACGACAGCAGGCAGTTTTAAAACTCTCCTGTTTGGGGGGAAAACCCCACACCGCGCAGGAGTTGTGGAGGGACATGGAACAACAGACCGATGAGTGGTTGGTGGCAGTGAGCCTCAAGCACGGCCTGGTGGTGTGCGATAATGGGCGAAATCTCGTAGCAGCTCTGGGCCTTGCCGGTTTGACGCACATCCCTTGCCTGGCGCATGTGCTGAACTTGGTGGTCCAGAGGTTCCTTAAGAATTACCCCGATATGCCAGAGCTGCTGCAGAAAGTGCGGGCCTTCTGTGCGCACTTTCGGCGTTCTCACCCTGCTGCTGCTCGCCTGTCAGCGCTGCAGCGTAACTTCGGCCTTCCCGCTCACCGTCTCATATGTGACGTGCCCACAAGTTGGAACTCCACCTTGCACATGCTTGCCAGACTGTGCGAGCAGCAGCAGTCGATAGTGGAGTCTCAGCTGCAGCACGCACGCGTGAGTCGCTCTGCGGAACAGCACCACTTCAACGCCAATAACTGGGCCTCCATGCGAGACCTGTGTGCCTTGTTGCGCTGTTTCGAGTACTCCACCAACATGGCCAGTGCCGATGAGGCCGTTCTCAGCGTTACTATCCCAGTTCTATGCCTCCTTGAAAAAACTCTTCAGGCGATGATGGAAGAGGATGTGGCACAGGATGAGGAGGAGGAGGAGGAAGAGGGTTCATTTCCAAGGCTTTCAGGGCAGTCATTTACAAGTGGCTACGAGAGTGGGTTCCTGCACCAACAAGCGCCAAGTACACAATTGTCTGGCAGCAAGGGCACAGTTCTGGAGGATGACGAAGTGGAGGATGAGGAGGAGATGGAGGTGGAGGAACCATGTTCACAGCAGGGTGGCACCCAGGCCAGCTCATGTCCATCACTGGTGCGTGGCTGGGGGGATACAGAGGACACAGATGATACACCTCCCACAGAGGACAGCTTTTCCTTGCCTCTGGGCAGCCTGGCACACATGAGCGATTACATGCTGCAGTGTCTCCGCAACGACCGCCGAGTTGCCCACATTTTAACTGGTGCTGATTATTGGGTGGCCACCCTGCTGGATCCCCGTTACAAGGACAACGTGCCGTCCTTAATTACCTCACTGGAGCGTGATCGTAAGATGCGCGAGTACAATCGCACGCTGGTAGACGCGCTGCTGGTGGCATTCCCACTTGGAAGCGGGGGTACGGTGGAAGCACAAGGCGAAGGCAGAGGAGGAGGAAGAGGACGCCAACGCAGCCGGGGCACCGGCAGCACCTCGGAAGGCAGGGTTAGCATGGCCGAAATGTGGAAAAGCTTTGTCAGCACGCCACAACAACCAGCACCACCAGCTGAGATGGAACGTCTTAGCAGGAGGCAGCATTTCACCAACATGGTGGAGCAGTATGTGTGCACACGCCTACACGTACTGAATGACGGGTCTGCCCCCTTCAACTTCTGGGTCTCCAAATTGGACACATGGCCTGAGCTTGCCCTTTACGCCTTGGAGGTGCTGGCCTGCCCTGCAGCCAGTGTATTATCTGAACGTGTATTTAGCACGGCAGAGGGCGTTATCACAGACAAGCGCAGCCGCCTGTCCAGAGTCAATGTGGACAAGCTCACGTTCATTAAAATGAACCAGGCATGGATCCCACAGGACTTGTTCGTACCTTGTGCAGAATAGACACGTATACCGGTGTTCTGACAAAAACTGTCTGGCCATCGGCTAGTGTCTGGCCACTTACTGTGCAGGCGCAGTGCTTGCGCAGTACGGAGGACAAGGAGATTCACAAAATCTCCAAAGATGAACGTCACCTGGGCAGTGAGTGCAGGTTCAAGCCCCACCATCCAAGTGGACATACGGTAGCACATAGTAACAGGGCCCCTCACAGGCTCGCTTGGCTAGACTTCAACCTCGGATGATGTGGCTTGAACCTGGAGTCACCGCGCATCATCTTCGGAGAGTTTCGAAATCCCCTTGTCCTACGTACTGAGCAAGTGCAGTACAGGGCGGACACTATGCGACGAGGGACAGAATTCGACACATCATTCACCACTAGCCTTACCCAGCCATTTTTGTATTTTTGAACCAGTGTTGGCTACCTCGTCCTCCTCCACCGCCGCTTCCACCTACACCACCACATCCACCGCCACCTCAACCTCCTACTCCATATGGACCTTGTCCTCCTAGGTCAAGATTATAATTTTTTCATTTTTTTAATTTCCAAGTATTTTATTTCCCCACTATCTTATCCATTAAATTGAATCATTTTTTCCAGAAAGTGCGTACTCTGGGGTATTCCCACCATATGTGTGGCATCGTGCCGTTGAGTTTCTGAGGTTCTTAATGACTTCCTGTACCTCTTCTGCTGAGAAGGGGGCCTCCAGCATTTTATTTGTATTTTTAATTTTTTTTATGTTATTTTAAGTTATTTCCCTATCCACATTTGTTTGCAGAGAACTTGTCATGCTCTGAACAACATTTTGTTGCCATTTGCAGCCCTCTAGCCCTTTCCATGACTTTTTTACAGCCATTTTAGTGTTCAAAAGTTCGGGTCCCCATTGACTGGGGTTCGGAGTTCGGGGTCAAGTTCGGGTCAAGTTCGGTCCCGAACCCGGACTTTTTTCCGCAGTTCGGCCGAACCCGCCGAACCCAAACATCCAGGTGTCCGCTCAACTCTACTTAAGATGAAGCTGCATGCTCTTCTTCTCTCATACAATAGTCCACATGCCTGGAAAAATGATGGCGGTCTCCCACCTGGTGACAGCTAACATGCCCAGTTCCTGCTGTCTTATCAGGCATGGTCTCTCTAAACTCCTGGGTAAGGTAAAAATGGAGTCCAAATCACTTGAGTATATCTAGAAGTTCTGGGGATTGTGTGAGCCCACTAGATTGCTGGTAAAGAATTAAATTAAAGAAGCCTGTATCCACTGCTGGATAAGATGGGTAAAAAGAGACTCCACTACAATCACGTTAAACCCTCTTCACCCACCACCTCATCAATAAACCTGGTTAACAAACAGATGGTGAATTACTACTCCTTATGCCGCGTACACACGATCGGACTTTGCCGCGGGAAAGCGAACGGACTCGACCACACACGATCACGCTAAAAGTCCGGCGGTTCACGCAATGACGTACAGCACGTACGACGGGACTAGAAAAAGGAAAATACTAGAAAAATACTTGCTACTGAGAATGCGTCCTTTTTGGTCCGCCGGACCATCATACAGACGGCCGTATTGTCCGCCGGACTGCCAAGTTCAGCGGACAATTTTAAAACAAAACTTAAAACCTAGTCCGCCGGACTTTTGGGGAAAAAAGTCAGTCGAAGGCCCACACACGATCGGACTGTCCGGCGGACTCTAGTCCGGCGGACAATCCCGCGGGAAAATCCGCTCGTGTGTACGCGGCATTAGCTGAAACAATGGGGTTCATTTACTAAAGGCAAATGGAATGTGCACTCTGCAAGTGCAGTTGTTCCAGAACTTAGTAAATAAGGTAAAGCTCCACGTTGCAAAGAATACACAATCGCATACAAGGAAAAACAAACAAAAGATTGCCTAAATGTGATTGACTGATGGAAGTCAGCAAAGCTTCCCCTCATTTACTAAGCTCTGGAGCAACTGCACTTGTAAAGTGAACAGTCTACACCCCATTGTGTACTTAAAAGTGGGGTATGCCTGTATTTACCTTTAGTAAAAAAAAAAAAAAAAAAAAACCTGTGTTTATAATATATATGCTTTTACATCGAATTGTATTTCTTCTAGCACGTACAACACTGTTGTATAATATTTTTGTTCTGTATTGCTCCCCACTGATACAGCATGCACTACTAGGCTTCTGCTTGAAGTCACATACATTGTGAGTATCCTTGTGTATCCTCATGCAAAAAGGCTTCATATAGCTTTATGTGACACAGCATGCACAATAATGAAATGCTCAAACTTACATAAAGTGCTAAGTCTCCAACTGTAACATCTTTATACTTTTAGCTTACTGGCATGCAGCAACATATTCTTGAATCCTTAATTTCTCTCCAGGAACATCTGTATTATTTGAGCACCGTTAAGTGCACATAGCAGGCTCTACCAAGAGCATATGTCCTATGAAGGTTTCACAGAGTTGGCTGAGCTCATATAGTTAATCTGGGACTTATAACAAATGTACATGATTCCATGATCATTTATCATTAAACATTTTTATTGATTTTAGAAAAAAAATTCCAAGCATTGTAAACAAATGAATAAAGGACAACACAAGGTATTGATTATTGGAAAGGAAATGGGGAAATAGTTCAACAATTATGATACAGTAGAACACAATAAGATAAAAGTAGCCATAGAGGGATTGATTGCTCATTGGTGGCTAGGTAAAAGCACAAGGTTCTGAGGAAATCACTTAGTCAATAGTCATTGGATAGTGATCTTTTCAATAATTCTATAAATCAGTACTATGTCTTTATTATAACTTTATTATGATTACTGTAACAATTAGAGTATTAGCTTGCATCTAAAATGGATGAAGTGCTTTGAAATCTAACTCTTAAATTACAAATGAGTAAACTGTTATTGATTGGCTATTTAACTACTTCCCGCCTGCGTTATAGCCGGCCAGCACGCTTTTTGATCAGCTGTGTCCAATGACAGTTGATCACAATGTAAACAGAAGCTGGCTATCGGCACTCCTTTCCTCAGGCTGTCAGTGTGAGGAGAGTAGAGAAGAGCTTCTGTCAAAGGGACATCTACACTGATAATCAGGGCACTGATTATCATTGTCCTGATTATCAGTGCAGTCCCAACAGTAGACATGTGCGATTCGTTTCGTACGAATTCGTAATTCGTACGAATTTTTCGAAATTCGTACGAATTTACGAATCTGTAGTACGAATTTTTTTTTTTACGAATTCCGTACGGAATACGAAATTCCGTTTACGAATTTCGTCGCCGAATGATTCGAATGAATTCGAATGAATTTGAATGGATTCGAATGAATTCGAATGACAAAGTGTCATTTTTGCAGGAAAAATTTCGTTTACGAATTTCAGCTCCAAATTATTCGAATCCAACTACCAATATCAAATTTCAACTAATTCAAACGAAATTATTATAGCAGATATAACGAATGAATTCTAATGCATTCGAATGAATTCGAATGCATTCGAATGAATTCGAATGCATTCGAATGAATTCGAATGATTCGAATGACAAAGTGTCATTTTTGCAGAAAAAAAAGCTATTTAAAAAACAGTCATTCATTGATATAAAAAAAAAAAAAGCATAGGGGTTCCCCAAATTCAATAACCAGGCCCTTCAGGTCTGGTATGGATATTAAGGGGGACCCCAGCCAAAAAAAAAAAAAAAAAAATGGCGTGGGGTCCCCCCCAAATATCCATACCAGACCCTTCAGGTCTGGGATGGATTTTAAGGGGAACCCCGGCCAAAAAAAAAAAAAAAATGGCGTGGGGTCCCCCTCAAAATCCATACCAGACCCATATCCGAGCACGCAACCTGGCAGGCCGCAGGAAAGGAGGGGGGGACGAGAGCGGCCCCCCCTCCCGCCTGAACCGTACCAGGCCACATGCCCTCAACATTGGGAGGGTGCTTTGGGGTCCCCCCCAAAGCACCTTGTCCCCATGTTGATGAGGACAAGGGCCTCATCCCCACAACCCTGGCCGGTGGTTGTGGGGGTCTGCGGGCGGGGGGCTTATCGGAATCTGGAAGCCCCCTTTAACAAGGGGACCCCCAGATCCCGCCCCCCCCCCCTGTGTGAAATGGTAAGGGGGTACAAAAGTACCCCTACCATTTCACCAAAAAAGTGGCAAAAATGGTAAAAATGACAGGAGACAGTCTTTGACAATTCCTTTATTAAAATCTTCTTTCTTCTGGTCTTCCTTTCTTCATCTTCTCCTTCCGTCATCTTCTTCCATTGTCTTCTTCCTTCGATTCGCTTCTTCTTCCTCCGGTCTTCTCGTCCTTCTCGTCCGGCGTCGTCCTTCTCGTCCGGCATCGTCGTCTCTTCTCGCAGGCCGCTCCTCGCAATGGGAGGCTCCCGCTCTGTGAGGCTCCGCTCCGGGTGACAGGTCTTTTATAACGAAGGCACCTGGTGACCCCGCCCCCTCTGACGCACGGGGACGTCATGTGGAATTCCCTATGGCTTTCCCCATGACGTCAGAGGGGGGGCGGGGTCACCAGGTGCCTTCGTTGTACAAGACCTGTCACCCGGAGCGGAGCCTCACAGAGCGGGAGCCTCCCATTGCGAGGAGCGGCCTGCGAGAAGAGACGACGATGCCGGACGAGAAGGACGACGCCGGACGAGAAGGACGACGCCGGACGAGAAGGACGAGAAGACCGGAGGAAGAAGAAGCGAATCGAAGGAAGAAGATGGAAGAAGATGCGGAAGGAGAAGATGAAGAAACCGAAGGATGAAGAAAGAAGAAAGAAGATTTTAATAAGGAATTGTCAAAGACCGTCTCCTGTCATTTTTACCATTTTTGCCACTTTTTTGGTGAAATCGTAGGGGTACTTTTGTACCCCATTACCATTTCACACAGGGGGGGGGGGGCGGGATCTGGGGGTCCCCTTGTTAAAGGGGGCTTCCAGATTCCGATAAGCCCCCCACCCGCAGACCCCCACAACCACCGGGCACGGTTGTGGGGAAGAGGCCCTTGTCCTCATCAACATGGGGACAAGGTGCTTTGGGGGGGACCCCAAAGCACCCTCCCAATGTTGAGGGCATGTGGCCTGGTACGGTTCAGGCGGGAGGGGGGGGGCGCTCTCGTCCCCCCCTCCTTTCCTGCGGCCTGCCAGGTTGCGTGCTCGGATAAGGGTCTGGTATGGATTTTATGGGGGACCCCACGCCATTTTTTTGGCTAGGGTTCCCCTTAAAATCCATCCCAGACCTCAAGGGTCTGATATGGATTTTGAGGGGGACCCTACGCCATTTTTTTTTTTTTTTTGGCTGGGGTCCCCCTTAATATCCATCCCAGACCTGAAGGGCCTGGTTATTGAATTTGGGGGGACCCCTACGCTTTTTTTTATCAATGACTTCAATGAATGACTGTTCTCTGTATTACGGATCCGACAATTCATTTGCCGGCAATAGCTGCGAGTGATTTTAAATAGTTTTTTTTTCCTGCAAAAATGACACTGTGCGGGAACATTTCTCTATATTAGATATACTGAATCTCGAAGCATTCGAAGCATTTGAAGCATTCGTTATATCCGCTATTATAATTTTTTTCATGTTAGTTGAAATTACATATTTGTTAGTTGTTGTATTCGAATTGTTCTCTGTATTACGGGAATCAGCAATTAGCCGCGAGTGATTTTAAATGTCTTTTTTTCCTGCAAAAATGACACATTGTACAGAGACAGTTCTAAACACGGGAAACATGACCCCATTCATAGGCATACTATAGAGTATATAGTATCTATGAAGGGGTCATGTTTCCCGTGCTTAGAACTCTCTCTGTACAATGTGTCATTTTTTGCAGGAAAAAAAAAATATTTAAAATCACTCGCGGCTAATTGCCGATTCCCGTAATACAGAGAACAATTCGAATACAACTACTAACAAATATGTAATTTCAACTAACATGAAAGAAATTATAATAGCGGATATAACGAATGCTTCGAATGCTTCGAATGCTTCGAGATTCAGTATATCTAATATAGAGAACTGTCTCTGTACAATGTGTCATTTTTGCAGGAAAAAAAAACTATTTAAAATCACTCGCGGCTATTTGCCGGCAAATGAATTGTCGGATCCGTAATACAGAGAACAGTCATTCATTGAAGTCATTGATAAAAAAATGCGTAGGGGTCCCCCCAAATTCAATAACCAGGCCCTTCAGGTCTGGGATGGATATTAAGGGGGACCCCAGCCAAAAAAAAAAAAAAAAAATGGCGTAGGGTCCCCCTCAAAATCCATATCAGACCCTAGAGGTCTGGGATGGATTTTAAGGGGAACCCTAGCCCAAAAAAAATGGCGTGGGGTTCCCCATAAAATCCATACCAGACCCTTTATCCGAGCACGCAACCTGGCAGGCCGCAGGAAAGGAGGGGGGGACGAGAGCGCCCCCCCTCCCGCCTGAACCGTACCAGGCCACATGCCCTCAACATTGGGAGGATGCTTTGGGGGTCTAAGACCCCAAAGCACCTTGTCCCCATGTTGATGAGGACAAGGGCCTCTTCCCCACAACCGTGCCCGGTGGTTGTGGGGGTCTGCGGGCGGGGGGCTTATCGGAATCTGGAAGCCCCCTTTAACAAGGGGACCCCCAGATCCCGCCCCCCCCTGTGTGAATTGGTAAGGGGGTACAAAAGTACCCCTACCATTTCACCAAAAAAGTGGCAAAAATGGTAAAAATGACAGGAGACGGTCTTTGACAATTCCTTTATTAAATCTTCTTTCTTCTTTCTTCATCCTTCTTTCCATCTTCTTCCATCTTCTTCTTCGATCTTCTCCTTCCGTCATCTTCTTTTTCTTTTTCAATAGATTTTTATTGAACGATCACACAAATACAACGATGTGAAAACAGTGTATGTTACATTTGACAAAAGTGGCGAAACACTGAAATACAGAATGTCAAACCAAAAAAAACAAGACAATACCGTATAGTAAAACTGTTTGATATTGTACAGATTATGTGGAAACTATGAACAAGACCAGCAAGCCACTACTTGGTGAGTAGCAAACTAGCACACGGCCATCTAGAGAAAAAGCCAAACTGGGGTAGGAGAATCCATCCCAGCCCCAGCACCCCGAAAGGGATCTAACTGTGCTGGGACACGGGAAACACCCCCCCCCCCCCTGTATACGACCGAAGGTGAAGTATATCTAGCAGAGGGAAATGCACGTAACATACTTGAGGAGAAAAAAATATATAATAAACCAATTGTGAAGTAAAGGTATTAGTAAGTTTACCACCGTATACCATATGCAGTCTGTCAAATGTAAAAAAAAAAGAAAAAAATAAATAAATAAATAAAAATTTTAATGATAACAGACAACTTTGAAATGCACTTAAACAACTAGGAGTCAGTAGAGAAGGGAGGGAGAGAAGGGAGAAGAGAAAGTAAGAAACGGAAAAGAGGAGGCGCAAATCAGTAGCGTCAATTAGAGGGGATCTCTCTTGCTCCGGGACAGTCTAATTGGACCAAGGGACATGTAGAATTAGAAGTGTAGTTGATCCATGGTTCCCATACTGCTTCGTGTCTGTCCACCGAGTCTAAGAAGATGCTGACTGTTTTTTCCTGAACCATAATCCAGGTTATTTTTCGTTTAACTAGTCGCAAGGATACCGTGGGTTGCTTCCAGGCCCGGGCTATGGTCATCTTAGTCCCTAATAGGATAAACCGAATAAGATAATGAGACAATTTTGGGATACCTTGATGGGGAAAATTAAGTAATGCATATTGAGGTGAGTTAGGTACTGGAAAAGAGGTAAGTTTCCTGATAATATTGAAGATGTTGTTCCAGAGTTTCCGTATTTTGGGGCATTCCCACCAAATATGTAGAAAGGAACCAATATGACCACAGTTGCGGAAACAGAGGGGCGAAGCAGTCGGATAAATTCTGGCCAGTCGTAACAGTACCATATACCATCGCATCATGACTTTTAGATTTGCTTCTACCAGAGCAGTGTTGAATAGGCCTTTCGTGGCGGACACCGATGCTTTACGCCAGTCTGCGAGGGACCATTGCTGTTGGAGGTCAGTTTCCCATTCAAGCATGAAGAGCGTTTTAGAGTCCGCTTGGGCCAAAGCTCGGTAAATCACCGATATTCCACCCCTCTGCTCCATGGCCTGACCACACCACAGCTCATATTCAGTTATGGATGGGGACTTGGAGGAAGAGAGTCCTAACGAACTAAGGAAGTGGGAAATTTGTTGAAATCTAAATTTCTCAGTTTGTGGCATACCGAGTTTATTAATGCAATGGGTTAATGAGATGGGGCCTGAGGATGTAACGAAGTGACCAATCCTATATAACCCCTTATCTAGCCACCAGCTGAAGGCCCTGATTATTTGTCCAGGTGGAAAGAGGGAATTCCTAAAAATGTGGGATAGTGGGAACCAATCGGAGATCAGGTGTGGGTCCTTTCTAAGAGAGTCCCAGAGAGTGAGCGAGTGTGATAAAGTGGGTGCCAGTATGGCGGGTCTGTCTTTGGAAGGGCACCAAAGGATGTAGTCCAGGGTGTAACCCGGTATAGATTGTCTTTCCATGAGTACCCAATCCGGGTGAGCTATTTTGGAATATATAGTTGAGAGTTGGGAGAGATGAGCCGACTGATAGTACCAAAGAATATTCGGCACTCCCAGTCCACCCTGGGCCCTATTGCGGAAGAGTGTTCCCCTCGCAATTCTATGTCCTTTGGATCCCCATATAAACCTTATAATTTTGGATTGAAAGCTCCTAAGCCGGTCCCTGGGGACTGGGATGGGGAGAGAGCGAAAGAGATACAGGATGCGGGGGAGTAAGGTCTGCTTTATAGAGTGAACCCTGCCCAGCCAAGATATACCCAGACGGTCCCACAATACAAGTTCGTCTTCCAGTCTGCGAAAGGTGGCAGGGTAGTTGGCCGAGTACAGCCTGTCTATTGAAGCCGTTAAATTAATCCCCAAGTAGGGGAGCACTGAGTCTGTCCAGCCAAACCTGAAATTATCTCGTAGTTGGGAGACCAGCTGAGAAGGTAAGTTAATATTGAGTGCTAGGGACTTAGAATAATTGACCAGAAGTCCTGATACTTTGCCAAAATCATCTAACAATTTACATATAATTGGAAGAGAAGTGCTTGGAGATGAGATAAAAAGTAAAACATTGTCCGCAAATAGTGCGCATTTATGTGTTTGCGGTCCACATCGGATTCCCTGAATATTGGGATCAGTTCTGATGGCAATGGCCAGAGTCTCGATGATCATGGCAAAGATCAGTGGAGATAGGGGGCAGCCCTGCCTTGTGCCGCGGAAAATTGGGAAAGGCTTCGAGTAATATCCCTGCAGTTTGATCTGGGCAGAAGGGGTCGAGTAAAGAGCATTAATTAAATTCAGAAAAGACTGACCAAATCCCCATTTTTCCAGGGTAGGGATCAGAAAGGACCAGGAGACCGAGTCGAAGGCCTTCGTAATATCAAGGGAAAGTAAGAAACCCTGTTGGGGGGGGGCCCCGTCCCATCCTGATCGTAAAAGCGAGATAACATCTACCGCCCTCCTAATCTAGTCCGGACCCTGTCTCCCTGTGATAAATCCGACCTGATCCTTGTGAATATAAAGGCTAATGAAATTAGATATTCTGTTTGCTAGAATTTTAGTCAGAATTTTGAGATCATTATTGATTAAGGATATGGGTCTGTAATTAGAGGTGTCACTAGGATCCTTTCCTGACTTAGGGATAGCGGTCACAAACGCTGAATTCAGAGAAGTGTCTAAGGGTGTCCCAGACCGGAGATGGTTAAAGAAGCGTGCAAGGTACGGGGCTAGTGTCTGGGAGAAGTGTTTATAGTAAGGGACAGCAAAGCCATCCGGGCCTGGCGCCGAATTCGTTTTTAGATTTTTGATGACCTGTTCAACCTCCTCAGCGGAAATTGGGGATTCAAGTTCCTCTCTATGCTGATCTTTCAATTTAGGAATTTGTATTGATGACAGGAATGCGTTAGCGGCGTCCCGCGAGGGGGCCGACTCCGGTGTGCTATAGAGGGCTAGGTAAAACTCATGGAAGGCTTCCATAATCTTTTGAGGATTCTGTGTCAGAGAACCGTTTTTTAATTTAATTTTAGGGAGAGTATAGGATCTAATTTTAGGAGTTAAGCGCCTTGCAAGTAGAGTCCCAGGTCTATCCTTTTGGTGATAGAAGCGTCCCCCCTCCCATCTGAGCTCCTTCTCAGCCCTAGCGGTGAGAGCCAAATTCAACTCAGTGCGGGCAGCATCCAGCCTATCCGCAGAGTGTAAGGAGGGTTTGGATTTATGTAGTTTGCTCAGTGTTGAGAATGCACATTCCAACCTCTCAATTTCTGCTTTACGAGCCTTACGCAGTCTAGTAGATATTTGGATAAGTTGACCTCTAATCGTGGCCTTGTGGGCCGCCCATAGCACAGCAGGGGAGATTGCTTCAACATCATTGGTTCTAAAGTACTCCTGAATGTGCCTTTCAATCTCCTGAGCCTGTGTTGGATTGCTAAGAATGGAGGCATTAAGTCTCCATCGGAACTCTGAGCGAGAAGAGGGGCCACCGGATAGAGACAAAATGACCAGAGAGTGGTCCGACAAAGCAGAGTCCCTAATGACCGACCGCTGTGCCAACGGGATATGCTGTTGAAGCATAAATAAGTGGTCAATTCTCGCAAAGGTTTGATGGGGGCTAGAGAAATGCGTATAATCTTTAGCCCTAGGGTTAAGTTCCCGCCATAAGTCCACCAAGCCATAATGGAACAACTGTCTGGCCACCTGTAGACTCTGCCTGGTTGGACGTAACCGGTTTTTGTTTGGGGGACGTGATTTATCTGTGCCCGCATCAAATGCTAGATTGGAATCTCCTCCATAAATAACTATACCGTCTGTAAGTGGGGCTAGCGTTTGGAGAAGGGAGTGAAAAAACTTTGCTTGACCCTTGTTAGGGGCGTAATATGAAACAAGGGAGTAGAGTTGTTCTGCAATGAGTGCTTTAATGAGAAGGAATCTGCCCTCAGGGTCCTTAAATTCAGAGACCAGGGTAAATTGTATCCTACTTGAGAAGAATAGACCCACACCTTTGGTTTTTTTCTCGGAGTTGGCCAGGTAAAATCTAGGGAATTTTGCGTGAATGAAGGAGGGTTGATAAGTTTTAGGGAAGTGAGTTTCCTGCAAAAATAAAATGTCTATTTTTTGGGCATGGTATTGTTGAAAAATCTTTTTACGTTTTAAAGGGGAATTAAGGCCCTGAACATTATGAGAAGCTATGCGGAGGGAATGTCCTTGGGTGGTCGTGTTAGCCATGGAGCAGAGTGTGAAAAATGGCACATGACAACGGATCACTTACCTTCAAGCCAGAAGTACACAGTCCAAGAGCAACAGAACCTGGAAGCAGCCTATCACCCCGATAAATACCTTGCAAGAGAGATATCGCCTCCAAAGCTGCGAAAAATAAAGAAGAGATTAAGAATAGTATGAAAAGAGGGAGGAAAGGGAAAGGAACAGAAAAAGGATCGTCTTGAGGTAGGGGCAAAGTCATATTTACCCTACTCAAGATAGAGAACATGGAGTACCCCACAAAGAGGGTAACGCCCAAACCAGGAGAGGCAAAACCGCACAGGTTGCCTGTCCAAGTGTGGGGGAGTGCGGCAAAGGCCCGCTCCGTCCACCGCTTCCCCAACTATTAAGGCAGAATTAATACAGTAACTGAACGCCGTAAGCATAAAAGTCATGGGATCAGGACCAATGGTGAACTGTAACATCTTACATAGAGCAAATAGGCCTGAGATAAAAAAAAAAAAAAAAAAAAAAAAATAAAAAAAAGAATAAAATCATCAGGGGGCCAGCAAAGGTCCAGACGCATTCTAGAATGAGTCAGGAATTGAGAAAGAAAAATCGAGAGTTCCTACAGAATCACGGCGGTAGTCCATCTTTAGCTTTCTTGTTCCTGGGAGTATTCCAGAGGGAGGTGAGAGGACTTGAAGGTGGTGGGCGTTTGGACATTCCGGATGAGGACGCCTGCATAGGGGATGGAGGATCCGTGGGGATCAGTCCCAGTTTGCGGAGTAGAAATTCCCCTTCAGGAAGAGATGAGAACCTATACGGTTTGCTATTATATTCAAATTTTAGGCTGAAAGGAAATAGCCACCAATATTTGATGTTCTTTTGCGTCAGAATCGCCAGCAATGGTTTAAGGGACCTCCTCTTCTGGATGGTGAAGGGCGAGATGTCCGCATAGATTTGTATCTGGTGGCCCTGTAGCTGTATCTGCGGTGCTGTCCGGGCCCTCCTCATGACTTCCTCCTTAACACTGTAGTAGTGCGGTTTGACCACTATGTCACGGGGAAGGCCATCTTGGCGTGGGGGCCCCAGGGCTCTATGAGCGCGGTCCAGCTCAAACCGGTGAGCCCTGATATCAGGGATGAGAGATTTGATGAGGGAGTGAACTGCTTCAGGGATGTTCGTTATGGATTCAGGCAGGCCTCTGATCCTGAAATTGAGCCTTCTGGACCTATTCTCAAAATCGTAAATTTTAGCCATTGCCCCCTCTAATTGATCGTGTAGTTCCTGAAAACGATCAGAATTCTGGTTCACTCGATCGATCGTGGCATCCAATTTATGTTCAACACTATCCACTCGGGATCCCAGCATTTGTAGATCAGCCTTTATATCATTAGTGATCTTGTAAGCTGTGTGGGCTAAGCCTCTATCCAGCATTTCAGCAAACTTAGAGAACATGAGGGACATGTCTAAATGAGGCAATGGGAGCGACAGAGTGAGCTGCTGCATGGTGAGGGGGAACATGGCTCTGTGTATGAGCTCCTGAGGGAGAGTGCCCCTGCATGTCTTCCAGCGTTTGATCCAGAAGGGATATTGTGGTGGCTGGGGATAGTGGCCCACTGTAATCTGATGGTGAGGGGACCCCCCTGCATACCTCTGTAATACCTCCATCATTCCAGGAAGAGGATCCGTTATTGCTGCTGCTGTAGTTTACCTCATGAGGTGGCCGCTCCGCCGCCATCTTGTGTGATTCGGCCGGGCAGAAGCACAGAAGCTGCAGCTCTGATAAGGCTTATATCGGGCCCCCTCCAGTCCTTAAATCAAGCCCCAACTGTTCCTGGGTACCTCCGGTCCGGTATCTAATACCGCTGTGTGTCGGCGGTTCGCTGCGGGGAAGCAAGAGGACGGGAACGGTGCGGAGCCCTGTATCAAGCGGCCATCACAGGGCGCCGCGCATGCGCACTCCGATAAGCCCCCCCGCCCGCAGACCCCCACAACCACCGGCCAGGGTTGTGGGGATGAGGCCCTTGTCCTCATCAACATGGGGACAAGGTGCTTTGGGGGGGACCCCAAAGCACCCTCCCAATGTTGAGGGCATGTGGCCTGGTACGGTTCAGGCGGGAGGGGGGGCCGCTCTCGTCCCCCCCTCCTTTCCTGCGGCCTGCCAGGTTGCGTGCTCGGATAAAGGGTCTGGTATGGATTTTGAGGGGGACCCCACGCCATTTTTTAATTTTTTTTTTGGCCGGGGTTCCCCTTAAAATCCATCCCAGACCTGAAGGGTCTGGTATGGATATTTGGGGGGGACCCCACGCCATTTTTTTTTTGGCTGGGGTCCCCTTAATATCCATCCCAGACCTGAAGGGCCTGGTTATTGAATTTGGGGGGACCCCTACGCTTTTTTTTTTTCTGCAAAAATGACACTTTGTCATCCGAATTCATTCGTTATATCTGCTATAATAATTTCGTTCAAATTAGTTGAAATTCGATATTGGTAGTTGGATTTACTAACGATTCGTAACTATTCATAACGATTCGTAACTATTCATAACGATTCGTAACGATTCGTAACTTGAAATTGAAATTCGATATTTGTAGTTGGATTCGAATTGTTCTCTGTGTTATGAGAACCAACAATTCATTAGCCGCGTTAACGATTCGTAACGATTCGTAACTTTACTAACGATTCGTAAAAAAAATTACGATTCGTCCGAATTTCGTATTTCGTACGAATTCGAACGGAATTTCGTACACGAATTACGAATTACGATTTTTTTTATATACGAAACGGGACGAAACGAAACGAAACAAATTTTTTGACAGTTCCCATGTCTACCCAACAGTGCTCAGCAATGCTGTCTCTCAGCACCCACCATTGCTGCCAAACAGTGCCCATCAGTGCTGCCAAGCAGTGCTCATCAGTGTTAATCAGTGCCCATCAATGTCACCTCTCAGTGCTACCTATCAGTGCCTCCTACCAGTGCCGCCTATCAGTGCCACCTATCAGTGTCACCTATCAGTGCTCTTCAGTGCCCATCAGTACTACCTATCAGTGCCCATTAGTGTCACCTATCAGTGCAGCCTCATCAGTGCCTTCTCATTAGTGCCAACCAGTGCCACCTCATCAGTGCCCATCAGTGCCACTTATCAGTGCACATCAGGGCAGCCTCATCAGCGCACATCAGTGAAGGAGAAAAAGGATCTGTTTGCAAAATGTTATCAGTGCAGCCTCATCAGTGCCTCCTCATTAGTACCCACCAGTGTCTCCTCATCAATGCCCAACAGTGCCACCTATCAGTGCCCGTCAATGTCACCTATCAGTGCAGCCTATCAGTGCCCATCAGTGCAGCCTCATCAGCGCACATCAGTGAAGGAGTCAAATTACCTGTTTGCAAAATTTTATAACAAACTATGAAACTTGTTTTTTTTTCAAAAAATGTCAGTCTTTTTTCGTTTGCTTAGCAAAAAATAAAAAACCCAGTGGTGATTAAATACCACCAAAAGAAAGCTCTGAGTAAATATATATATTTCATATGGGTACAGTGTTGCATGACTGTAAATTGTCATTCAAAGTGTGACAGCTCTGAAGGGCTGTCACCCTTAGTAGCTTAGTAGCTTGCATCTAAAATGGATGAAGTGCTTTGAAATATAACTCTTAAATTACAAATGAGTAAACTGTTATTGATTGGCTATTTAACTACTTCCCGCCTGCGTTATAGCCGGCCAGCACGCTTTTTGATCAGCTGTGTCCAATGACAGTTGATCACAATGTAAACAGAAGCTGGCTATCGGCACTCCTTTCCTCAGGCTGTCAGTGTGAGGAGAGTAGAGAAGAGCTTCTGTCAAAGGTACATCTACACTGATAATCAGGGCACTGATTATCATTGTCCTGATTATCAGTGCAGTCCCAACAGTGCCCAGCAATGCTGTCTCTCAGCACCCACCATTGTTGCCAAACAGTGCCCATCAGTGCTGCCAAGCAGTGCTCATCACTACTGCCAATAAGTGCCTATCGGTGTTGCCAATCAGTGTTAATCAGTGCCCATCAATGTCACCTCTCAGTGCTACCTATCAGTGCCTTCTACCAGTGCCCATCAGTGCCGCCTATCAGTGCCACCTATCAGTGTCACCTATCAGTGCTCTTCAGTGCCCATCAGTACTACCTATCAGTGCCCATTAGTGTCACCTATCAGTGCAGCCTCATCAGTGCCTCCTCATTAGTACCCACCAGTGTCTCCTCATCAATGCCCAACAGTGCCACCTATCAGTACCCGTCAATGTCACCTATCAGTGCAGCCTATCAGTGCCCATCAGTGCAGCCTCATCAGCGCACATCAGTGAAGGAGGAAAATTACCTGTTTGCAAAATTTTATAACAAACTATGAAACTTGTTTTTTTTTTTCAAAAATGTCAGTCTTTTTTCGTTTGCTTAGCAAAAAATAAAAAACCCAGTGGTGATTAAATACCACCAAAAGAAAGCTCTGAGTAAATATATATATATCATATGGGTACAGTGTTGCATGACTGTGCAATTGTCATTCAAAGTGTGACAGCTCTGAAGGGCCTGGGCAGGAAAGAGGTAAAAGTACCCAGTAGGCAAGTGGTTAATCTCAACAACACAAATTCAACATGGATCAAACCAGTTCACTGTTCCATAACTGCAGGGTGGAGTTTTAAAAATGTCACCTATAGATTGAGCTATAAAACTTGCCAGTTGAGAGCAGAACAGGATTTTTAAAAATGTGCTTTTGAAGAAGTATAACTCTTAGCAAAAATCACAGTTTATGGCTTACAAGGCTAACTTGAGTTCATGGCTTACAAGGCAAACTTGAGGTTTCTCAATAGCGGGAGTTCAGCAGGTTTTCCACCATGCTTTAATCAGGACAATATGGAAGTCCTGTTTTATTCTTTCCAGTAAGTACAATAACTAGTTGTGGAGAGGTGCAGCGTGCTGCGGTGGCAGTAAACACCCAGAGTCCAGGTGCAGCCACAAAACAGTATTATAAATGTAGTTCAAACCAGTACAACTACCCAGTGGGAAGTCAACCTGACCAGTCACACTCACAGTATGTTGCATTGAACAGTGTAGCAGCAGGTCTCAAATGCACCGGCAGTGTTTGTCTTGAGGGCTGGAATGTGGCCTGGCTGGTCTGTACCCAAATGGTGAGGTTTCCAGAAAGGCATGTTCCTGCTCTATCCCTACTCATCTGGAACCTATCCCTACCACTAATACAATCCCTGACAACCTGGTGACCGGTCTCTATACTACCCACACACAAAATGCATGCCAAGCCTGGGAGCTAGGGTCTCATGTAGACTCTGCCTGACCCAAAATGACCACCAGAGTCACATGGGGCAGCAGCATCCAACTGGATTGCTTTCCCAGTGGCCTAGGAAACCATAGAGGGATGTTCCTCTTGACTTTCTCTCCCTCTGCAATGCTGCTGTGGTTGAGTGCCATCCGCAGTGGAATAAATAGACTGCACCTGCCTACACCTCCCTTCTCTTTGACAGATGCTGTCCTCGGCATTGGAATACAGTAAATAACAACATGAGAACTGCAATGAACATAGTTAAAGTAGAGCTCCACCCAAAAGGGGAAGCTCCACTGGTTTGCTTCCTCCCCCCTCTGCTGCCACATTTTGTACCTTTCAGGGGGATGGGGAGTTTGTACCTATTCTGGCGGGGTCCACCAGAGGTTCAACCACCCTCATACTTTCCCCAACGCCGAGCCATTCACAAAGCGCAATGCGATTCGTGCATGCACAGTAAGGAACCGGATGTTAAACTGCAAGGCTTTGGGGCAGAGCACTGGGCAGAGAGCTGATTGAAAAATCAGCTGGGGTGCTGGCATCACGGAATCCCTGGACAGGTGAGTGTCATAATATTTAAAGTCAGCAGCTACAGTATTTGTAGCTGCTGACTTTAAATTTTTTGGTGGGGGGCTGGAGCTCCACTTTAAGGCACAACAGGAAAAAGTTCAAACAAATTAATCAGAGTACTTTGCAGGGAGCTGCCCTTGGTTAGACCACAAAGGGTGATAAACAACAGTGTCCTCTGAGGAGTCACATTGCCAGTACTCATCTCCTAATTTTCACTCTGGGATGGGGATCGGATGGGTCCTCCATACCCCCTTCACTCGGGCCCATGAGTCTGTAGAGGCCAGAGACGCGAGCAAGAGAGGAGGGGGAGTGCCATTCAACAGGGACCTTCTGCACTGGTTGGACATCCACAGGATCGAGTACCTCTCTCAGCAGGTTGAGGTGGAGATGTCTCTTGATGGAATTGGGTTCCTCTGAGACTACGTTGTATACTGGAGTTGGAGAAAAGGGCTGTTTTTCAACCCAATAGACCATAGTCTTCCAGGCTGGTGGCAAAGACCAGTAGATGCTTTTCTAGCAGTTGGTGAAGCAGTGGTTGTTGTGGTGGAGGATAGTCCTGAAGGGGAATGTCCAGCTGTTCTAGCAGTAGCTTGTATTGGGACTCATCTAATTAAGTCATGGCTGCTTATAGAGGGTCACATATTGCTTCTACCCCGGGCTAAGACTGTCCTGGGGGTTGTCTCTCTGCCCTGGAGCCACTAGTTTAATGGTGGCCTGGGTGTGCTTTTGAATTCAGGCTGGCAACAGTTCTTGGCTACATGTCCAAAGCAGCCACACCACCAGCACTTCCAATCCTCCTCTTAGCCCCTCGATAATGTATTCTCTCCCTTAGAGGGAGGTGCCACATCCTGTTTGATTGAGGACATTTCTTGTTTCAGGGAGACCATGTCTAGGGTGAGTTCCCTCAATGCTGTGTGTATGGCTGACAGAGGTTAAGGAGCCAAGGGCTCCTCTTTTATGTGAAGCAGGTCATACCTTTTTGTTAGAGATGAGCCAAACACTCTCCTGTTAGGTTCACAGCAGAACATGCGAACAGGCAAAAAAATTTGTCAGAACACACGAACACCGTTAAAGTCTATGGGACATGAACATGAATAATCAAACGTGCTAATTTTAAAGGCTTATATGCAAGTTATTGCCATACAAAGTGTACAGGGACCTGGGTCCTGCCCCAGGGGACATGTATCAATGCAAAAACTATTTTTAAAAACGTCAGTTTTTTCGGGAGCAGTGATTTTTTATAATACTTAAAGTGAAACAATAAAAATAATATATTTCTTTAAATATTGTGCTAGGGGGTGTCTATAGTATGCCTCTAAAGTGGCACATTTTTCCAGTGTTTGGAACAGTACCACAGCAAAATTACATTTCTAAAGGAAAAATTGTCCTTTAAAGCTGTTTGTTGTAATGAATTGTCGGGTCTTGGAAATATAGATACAGATAATTGAAAAAAAGAGCATGGGATCTCCCCCCTCCTGACCATCACCAGGCCCTTTGGGTCTGGTATGAATATTAAGGGGAACCCCGAACCAAAATTAAAAGAAAAAATTGCAAGGGGGTCCCCCTAAAATCCATACCAGGCCCTTCGGGTCTGATATGGGAATTAAGGGGAACCCTGCGCCATATTAAAAAAAAATGGCGTAGGGGCCCCCCAAAATCCATACCAGACCCTTATCTAAGCATGCAACCTGGCAGGCCCCAGGAAAATAGGGGGGACGAGACAACCGTACCAGGCTACTTGCCTTCAACTTGGGGAGGGTGCTTTGGGGTAGCCCCCCAAAGAAACTTGTCCCCATGTTGATGGGGACAAGGGGTTCATCCCCACAACCCTTGCCCAGTGGTTGTGGGGGTCTGCGGGAGGGGGATTATTGACCTTTTTAAAAAAAAAATTGCATTGATACATGTCCCCAAACTCTTTTTATAACAAAAAGTATAAGCCTTTAAAATGAGCACTTTTGTTTTTTTATGTTAGTGTCCCATAGACTTTAATGGTGCTCTGGCAGCTTTCGAATTTGCCCCGAACACCGCATATTGTTTCGGTGTTTGCAGAACATCCGAACAACCAAAGTTCAGCCCGAACTTATGCTCGTGCCGAACCGTTCGCCCACCCCCCTCATTATGCAAAGAGAAGGGGGGTTGTGCCCTGAGTCACTCCTGCAGGGCCCTCCTGACTGGGCCAGCCTTAGTTCTTACCCTGAACTGATGCTGCAGTAGGTGATCAATGGCACTAATATTGGCACAGCCATGCACATCCCTCTTCCCTAGGCATTTCCATAGAGTCTTGAGTGCACTGCTAAGTGAGGGAGGTTCTCATCATTCTCCTGCCTCCAGACAAAGAATCTCTGCCTCAGCTCTGGGACCCACATGTTTTCTCTGAACAAGGCCTCCAGGTGCGTCACAATTTGTTGCAGGGTGGCCCAACTCTCTTCCAGAAACATCATCACCACTCAGTGGGCATTATCTTCCAAGGAGTTTATAGCCAGCTCTGCAATTAGCCAGGCAGGAACCTGATACAGGCATGCAACACTTTCTAGTCTCTTCTCCCACTCCGCCAGGGGAATATTGGTGCATTAAACATCGGCACCAGTGCCAGTGGTGATCCCAACGGTGCATTGATGGTTCCTGTTCCTCCTTTCACACCCGCTAAAAGAAGGGACATATCCTGCTGCTAACTGCCGGCAGTAAACACTCAGAGTCCAGATGCAGTAACAGAACTGTGTTGTAGTTCAAATCAGTACAACAACCAGACAGGAATTCAACCTGATCAGGTGCATTTTCAATATGTTGAACATGCAGTGTACCAGCAGGTCTTGGATGCACCAACAGTATCTGTCTTGAGGGATGGAATGCAGTGCCTGGCCAGTCTGTGCCCAAACGGGGAGGTTTCCAGGAAGGATAGAGTGTCCCTGCTCTTTCCCTACTCCTCAGGAACCTCTCCATGTGACAGACCCAACTGGTACAGGGAATTTTGGAGGAGACTACTGACTATGGGGTATATACAATGTACCCGATACCCATTCACTTGGGGGGTGATATCTGGGGGGCCCCTTGTTATATATACTACACTAGCTGCAATATATACTCTGAACTGTATTATATATACTACACTGACTGCACTATATACTCTGAACTGTATTATATATACTACACGGACTGCACTGTATACTCTGAACTGTATTATATATACTACACTGACTGCACTATATACTCTGAACTGTATTATATATACTTATATATACACTACACTGACTGACTGCACACTACACTACACTACCTGCCTAATCTCTATTCATTCACTATACACGGCCGCCGTGTAAGCAGCAGCCTTAAATAGTATGGGGCATGGACTTAGCCCCTGAGCCATGATTGGCACCCTGCCTTTGGTCAATCATGGCTCTCACAGCACATAGCACTGTGATTGGCCAAAGCATAAAGGTCATATTTAATTTTTTCATAAACGATCTGGAGGATGGGATAAACAGCTCAATCACAGTATTTGCGGACAATACAAAGCTAAACAGGGCAATAATCTCTCTGCAGGATGTGGAAACCTTACAAGAAGACATGAACAAATTAATGTGGTGGGCAACTACATTGCAAAGGGGTTTAATGTAGAAAAATGTAAAATAATGCATTTAGGGGGCAAAAATATGAATGCAATCTACTCACTAGGGGGAGAACCTCTGGGGAAATCTAGGATGGAGAAGGACCTGGGGTTCCTAGTAGATGATAGGCTCAGCTCAGCAAGCAAAGCAAACAGAAAATTGGCATGCATTAAAAAGGTGATTAACTCCAAAGATAAAACGATAATTCTCCTACTCTGGTCTGGCCACACTTGGAGTATGCCATACAGTTCTGGGCATCAGTCCTCAAGAAGGATGTGCTGGAACTGGAGAAAGTGCAGAGAAGCTGATAAATGGACTGCAGTACCTTAGTTATGAGGAAAGGTTACGAGCACTGAACTTATTCTCTCTGGAGAAGAGATGTTTGAAAGGGGATATGACTTCAATTTACAAATACCACACTGGTGACCCCACAACAGGGATAAAACTTTTCCGCCCAAGGGAATTTAAAAAGACACGCGGCCATTTACTAAAATTAGAAGAAAAGTGGTTTGACCTTAAACTGCGTAGAGGGTTCTTTACTGTAAGAGCGGTAATGATGTGGAATTCTCTTCCACAGGCAGTGGTTTCAGCAGGGAGCATCGATAATTTCAAAAAACTACTAGATAGGCACCTGAATGACCACAACATACAGGGATATACAATGTAATACTGACATAAAAGAACATCACCTACTATGTAACTATATGTAATTATGACAAATTCCAACAGTTATAACATAAGATATTTCTGTATCACACAATGTAACATTGTCTGGTATGGTATTAAACATTCAATAAAGAACAAGGAACAAGAATAAACATACAAATTAGTGTACAAATTCTTGGTAGTCAATTTCCGCCCACCCCTAATGGGACCTAACTGTAGGCAGAGATGAACCCCCAAGATCTTATAATTAATAAGGAAGAAAGAAGAAAAGAAAAATATTCATGTTGCACTTGCATTACAATATTAGAATACTGTTGTTACCATCCGGTGACATATTCATAGTTTAAAGCTCTAGAGGCTCTCGGGGGGTACTTTTTTAAAACACTAGTTATAGAGTAGTTTTTATAAGCTAGTAACAATTAATATTGTGCTTAGATATTGAGTCTGGTGATGACATTTGTTAGGTTAGGAGTTTCGTTAGATTTCCATAGGCTAGTTACAGTAAGTCTTGCCACTATTAGTATATGTACTACAATTGTTCTATAGATTAATGGATGCATACATTTCAAGATTTATTCCTAGTAGTGCCATATCGGGAGTTAGTTTTTTAAAAAGTTGCCAGTAAGGGTAGCTATGAAGGAGGAGATGGATTTCCAAAAACTGAGTAGGTTTTTACATGACCATAAGGTATGATAAAGATTACCTATTTGTTCATTACACCTCCAGCATATAGGGGATGCAGATGGGTGGACATTTGTTTTTTGTAAGGGGTCAAGTACCACCTGTTTAATATTTTTGTCAACTGTCCCAATGGTCAGTGCAGGAGAAGGCTTTATTAGTACTCAATATAGCTTTCTTCCATTGTTCCTTAACCACTTGCCGACCAAGGACGTCATATGACGTCCTTGACTTTGAGTGGTGATATCTGAATGATGCGTGCAGCTATTGGCATCATTCAGATATCATTTTTACCGGCCGGCGATTCTGTGCACCATAAGAACGCTCATAGCGGCAGTTCCACCGCCTGATCGTTCTTATAGGCAGCGGGAGGGGACGTCCCCCCCTCCCGCCGCCATCCGGTGCTTCTCCGGGCTCTCCCGTGCCATCGGGGGCCCGGAGAAAGAATCGCTCGCCGCCGGATGACGAGCATAGAGATTTCCGGTGACCAGATGGTCACCAGTCATCTCTATGACCGTCGGAGGCCCGGGCACGACGTTATGACGTCACGCCCGGTACCCGGAAGTAAACAAAGCCGCGATCGCGGCTGTCAGCATGAGATCGGTAAAAAATTTTTTACCGATCTCATGCTTTCCAGCCTGGAGGAGAGATGTGGGGTCTTATTGACCCCACATCTCTCCATAAAGAGGACCTGTCACATACATTCCTATTACAAGGGATGTTTACATTCCTTGTAATAGGAATAAAAGTGATCCAAAAATTTTTTTTTTTTTTAAAAAGTGTAAAAATAAAAAAAATTAAGTAAAATAAAAATAAATAAATAAAAAAAAAAAAATTAAAACGCCCCTGTCCCCTGTAGCTCGCGATCAGAAGCTAACGCACACGCAAGTCCCGCCCGCATATGTAAACGCCGCTCAAACCACACATGTGAGGTATCGCCGCGTGCGTTGGAGCGCGTGCAACAATTCTAGCACTAGACCTCCTCCGTAACTCTAAACTGGTAACCAGTAAAAAATATTAAAGCATCGCCTATGGAGATTATTAAGTACCGAAGTTTGGCGCCATTCCACGGTTGTGCGCAATTTTAAAGCGTGACATGTTTGGTATCTATTTACTCGGCGTAACATCATCTTTCATATTATATAAAAAAATTGGGCTAACTTTACTGTTTTCTTATTTTTTAATTCATGAAACCGTTTTTTTTCCCAAAAAAAGGCGTTTGAAAAATGATTGCGCAAATACCGTGTGAGATAAAAAGTTGCAATGACCGCCATTTTATTCCCTAGGGTGTCTGCTAAAAAAAACGTACTCAATGTTTGGGGGTTCTGAGTAATTTTCTAGCAAAAAAATGATGATGTTTACATGAAGGAAAATAGGCCAAAATAGGCCCGGTAAGCAAGTGGTTAATACTATTAATCAAAAT
>JAQSEC010001999.1:0-13279 GCA_028564925.1 Lithobates sylvaticus | reverse complement strand
TCCTGTGTTATATATGGCACTATAAATAACTGAGATAAATAATTATCTCTGTCCAGGCCAGGCCAGTTGTAACCCCCCCCCCCCCCCCCACCATGAGCCTGTTTTTTTTTAGCTCCTAATTGAATAATTGTGTATCTTCCCCCAATACCATCCCAGTATAAATGTAGTTAATTTCTTGGGATCGCAGGCAAGGGTTTGGGCAGGTCACTCCTTGCGCAAAGTATCACTCTGATGACAAGTGTTTGGCACTTGTACAAGGGCACTTTGACTAAGGCACTGCTACAAAAAACTAAGTATAGACATTAGTGTTCCACACCTATTTTACAGGAAGTTTCCCTTCATCCTCTAAATTTCCTCAGCCTTCCTTCTATTCCCATCTCCCCACCCTACAACATGCTCACACTAATCTTTGCTATAACGTCCTCTCGCCTTAAACTCTCGTTTCTTTACCCCCCTCTCCAGCTGTACATATCTCCCTCTCTTCTGCCCACTCAATATTACTGCACTTATCACCTCATGCCCATTGTAAGCCCACACAGTATCATCACTTCCACTCCACTACAGCATCTGCCCTCCTATAAATCCCACTCCCGCCTTACCACCCTTACCCTCCTAATACTCCTAATGTCTGGGGACATTGCACCAAACCCCGGCCCTCCCACACCCAATTCCTGCCCCCAAAATTGTCTGTCTATGTCCTCCAATAATAGTCGTAACTCCCACCTTTTCATCCCAATTCCCCTGATTCCACAAGTCAGCCCCCCTCTCCATGTGCCCTCTGGAATGCCCGCTCAGTCTTAAACAAATTTGCTTCTGTCAATGACCTTTTCCTCTCCAAATAACTCTCCAGCTGCCCTGTCCCACAGTGGCCTCCTCTGGACTCACTCCACCAGACACAGTGGACGAAGAGGAGGTGGCTTCCGACTTCTCCTCTCCCCACAATGCACCTTCCAGGTTCTTCCCACACCTCCCTCTCTTTCCCCCTGCTCGTTTGAAGTGCACTGCATTCGTCCTTTCTCTCCAGCTTGTCTGAGGGTCGCAGTCATTTATAGGTCTCCTAGACCAGTGTTGCGCTTTCTGGATGACTCCTCTGCATGGCTACCCTATTTTCTCTCCTCTGAAATACCTGCCATCATCCCATGTGACTTTAACATTCCAATCAATGTTAATACTGCAACCACTTCTCAACTACTCAACCTAACTTCCTCTTTTAACCTTTTAACACAATGGACACAAACCACCACTCAATCCAACGGCAACCCTTACCTTCTTCATTCTGCTACTGATGGCCTTTACAATAAAATTGCACCCCTGTCCTGCCCAGACCGAACCACTTCCATTTACAACAACACGCTGTCATCCACCCTAGACATACTTGCTCCTCTTTCAACATGCATTCTACAGGCCCCATCTGCCACAACCCTGGCAAACAGATGACACCAGAAGTCTCAAGAGATGCAGCCGCGCTCTTGAGCGAGCATTGCGTGAATCTAAATCCCTGCAAGACTTTACCCTCTACAAATCTGCCCTTCTCAAATACAACTCCTGCCTCCTCACTGCTAAACAAACCTACTACAACACTCTCATCAAAACCCTCTCATCCAAACCTTGTCAACTCTTTTCTACGCTTAATTCCTTACTTCACCCCCCCACTGCCCCCACCCACCAACTTGCTTACTGCTCAACAGATTGCCAACCATGTCAAAAGCAAAATCGACACAATTCACAAGGAGATATCCAGCATTCAACTTCCTCCGCTACCCAACACATCAGGTCCAACACCGCACTCAACACTCTCCTCCTTCTGCCTAGTTACCACCAATGAAGTTGATAAACTCCTCTCCATGGTCCACCTCATCACCTGTCCCCTGGACCCTGTCCCCTCACAATTACAAAAACTCCCTAACCCACATCTTCGACCTCTCCCTCTCCTCCGGTACCTTTCCTTCCCCGCTCAAACATGCACTGGTTACCCCCATACTTAAAAAATCCTCACTAGACCCCACCTGTTTGAATAACTTGACCCATCTCCCTGCTCCCGTTTGCCTCCAAGCTCATCGAACGCATTGTCCATGACCGAATGAGTCGCTATCTCACAGACAACAACCTTCTCGACCCCCTACAGTTCGGCTTCCATCCACAACATTCCACTGAAACTGCCCTACTAAAACTCACCAATGACCTACTAACTGCTAAAACCAATTACTCCATACACATACTCTTATGCACTGTACACACGGTCGGATTTTTCGACGGAAAATGTCCTATCGGACCATGCTGTCGGAAATTCCGACCGGGTGTGGGCTCCATCGGACTTTTTGCGTCAGAATTTCCGACGGAAAAAGTTTAAGATCCTGCTCTCAAATTTTCCGACAACAAAGTCCTATCGGACTTTTTCCGATCATGTGTAGCGAATTCCGACGGACAAAGTGCCACGCATGCTCAGATCACATTACAAGACCAAACCTATTGGCTAATAGCCTCTACGTAGTCCCGTCGTACGCAATGTCACCACGTTCAGAATGATCGGATTTTCCGACAACTTTGTCCGACCGTGTGTATGCAACACCAGTGTCGGACAAAATCCGTCGGAAAAAATCTGACGGATTTTGTGGTAGGAATTTCCGACCGTGTGTACGGGGCATTAGACCTCTCTGTTGCCTTTGACACAGTTGACCACCTGCTCCTCCTCAGCAAACTACACTCCATTGGCATCCGTGATTCTGCTTTATCCTGGTTCTCCTCCTACCCCTCTCAGCGCACTTTCAGTGTCACTTAAAAATCCATCTCCTCTGCTCCTCTTCCTCTTTCTGTTGGGGTATCACAAGGCTCCATCCTTGGGCCCCTCCTATTCTCGCTCTATACATTTTCCCTGGGCCGGTTGATAACGCCGATGACACCCAGATCTATCTCTCCACTCCTCAACTTACCCAATCGATCTCCTCACGGATCTCAAACTTACTGAATGATATATCAGTATGGATGTCACACCACTTTCTCAAACTCAATCTTTCTAAAACTGAGCTTGTTATATTTCCTCCTTCCTTGTCCACTCCCCCATGACTTTACCATTAAGATCAACAGCACAACCATTGGTCCCTCCACACATTCCAGAGTGCTGGGTGTAATCATTGACTCTGACCTCTCCTCCACATCCAATCACTGGCTAAATCCTGCCGTCTTAACCTCCGCAACATCTCCAGAATTCCAACCTTCCTTACTAATGACACCACAAAACAACTTATTCACTCCTTGATTATTTCCCGCCTTGACTACTGCAACTCTCTCCTTAATGGCCTACCCTTACGCAGGCTACCCCCCTTCAGTCTATTATGAATGCTGCTGCTAGACTAATACACCTCACTAATCGATCAGTGACTGCTGCCCCTCTCTGCCAATCCCTTCACTGGCTTATATAATTCAAAATGTTAACCACAACAGACAAGACCATACACATTATTGCCCCCAGCTACATCACCACCATCATCTGCACATATCGCCCAAATCATCCCCTCCACTCCTCCCAGGACCTCCTGCTCTCTAGCTCCCTTGTTCCCTCTTCTCATGCGTGCCTTCAGGACTTCTCCAGAGCCTATCCCATCCTCTGTAACTCCCTGCCCCGGTATGTCCGATAAGCCCCTAACCTGTCCACCTTTAGGAGATCCCTAAAAACTCACTTATTCAGGGAAGCCTATCCCAAACCCACCTAACAACTGTCCCCGAGCCACCCCCATCAAATCATTCCTTGCATCTATTACCTTTTGTACCACCACCCCCTCCCTTTTGAATGTAAGCTCTATGAGCAGGGCCCTCCTGTCCCTTCTGTATTGAACTGTACTGTAATTGTGCTGTCCCCCCTCTACATTGTAAAGAGCTGCGTAAACTGTTGGCACTATATAAATTGTGTATAATAATAATTAGTAATATTCTAAGAATAATTTCCTTCTACATGTTTAAAAGTCTACAAAACATTTATATGTATCTTATTTAGTTGTCAGATGGTGTTTAGATAAATTAAAGATCTTTATGATGTGAGGGTTATTTGTTTTCTTTCTATTTCAACTTCCTCTTCATGTTTCTCAGTTTTTTGTCTTCTGTGTTTGCTTTTACTCAGGCTTTTAACAAAATTGTGCTATTTTTATGGTTTTGGTCCTCTCAGCTACTGATATAAATGTATAATTGTTGCTGTTTTGGGGAGGTCTGAAAAAGATTGTCAAGCTGGTTGAAAATCAATGTTAAAATCAATGTTCTGTTGAAGCCTGCACTACATTTTGATAAAAAAATATATTTGTAATGAAATCACTTCAATAAAAAGGTACCAGCACTTTTTGTAAATGTAAACTATTTATTTGTTTATTCAGGTTTAATTATTTATTTCAGAAATCTTAGGAATTTGTTGATGTTTTATGCACCAAAAAAAAAAGCCACTCTGTAAGTAAGAAAGCTTTAATAATATACAAAAGACCTTGGCTTACTCTCATCTCAGATTTGACCTAGTTTTCTGATTGGTGAGTGAATGTGTGTTGGACCTGTTTGAGCTGTAATTTGAGTTAAAATTTAAATTTAAATGTATAATTAAAACTATGCAGCACAAAAGAGCGTTTGTTCATGTTTCTGTGATTTATGGTCAAGCCACTGTATGAAATCAGTGTAAATTTCCAGTTTGTAAGACAAGAGTCATTCGATACATTTCATCTTTGCATTTTGTTAGGAAACCCCAAAGGACAGTCACTATAAATGATTCCTTTACTGGAATGCCATTGAATATTCAGCCACCATATCTGTATAAAATGTTCAGACTAGTCCAGATGGCCAATGACCCCTTTTATTATTGTTCTAGCAGTGTCATAATAATAATGGCAGAAACAGCTTGCGGGAACATTTTTTTTCTTCATAACGAGGCACTTTAATGTGCTATCTCAAATAAGAGATTGCCATGGAAATTGCTCCACAGTTTCCTATAAAAAGTAATGATTTTATGTTGGATATGCCTTCTGTTTCTTACAACTTAGAATAAGAGTATAATTTGAATGTTGTATCTTAATATGAACTACAAAATCTAGCTATTTGATAAAAACTGACCTAATGAAATAGTGGTCATTTTATCGACTTGACCTGCCTGACATTTTTTGCACCATGGTGCACTGCTAAGTTTTAAAGGGCTAGTCTATATAAATCTCTTCTATAATCTTGACTATGCATGGTTAAAATACCTGTTAGTTTCATATAATTCTTATGTACTCCTATATCAAAATATGTTTAACTGGGGTTCCAGCATCACCTCTAAACAAAGGACAGAATTAAACATTTTCACTATAATTGCTAAACATTTCTGTTTTACATTATGGGGGATTGGGGAATTATGGTGGATTATGGGGGAAATCATTGTTAATGGTTTTAGTGGTAGGAAAAATCAGGAATTGTTTCAAGGCAGACAACTCCAAGTCAGAATCAAAGTGAGAATGTCCTTACACAGACTTGTTTGTACCCTACCGGTCCTAATGGGCAATGCCAAGCTTTTCAAACATATCAGTTGCTCTCTGTTGCATAGCATTCTCTTGTTCCAGACATGTTACTAACTTTTTTGAGAGGTCTGTCCATATTTTATGTCTATCAATATACTCTGTAGTACTGACTGTGAAAAATAAAAACAAGTTTCTATTAATAATATAGACAACCTTAATTAGCAAATATGTTGGTAGTGCTAATAAAATTCTACTTTTACCTTTCAGGTCTGGTTGAAATTTTTTCCAAGAAATTGGTTCAGAACAAGCATACAAGTGAACTGGAAGAAGTCTGTAAGTCTCAGGGGAGTAACGGAGCTTGCGTGTGAGGAAAGCCCCTACCGAGTGGGACTGTAAAGTTTGGGGCTGTAATTTAAGGCTGAGTGAGCCAGGAAAATCCAGAAAGGCTGGACTGAGAGACCAGAGACAAGAGCAGTGGTGCTGCTGGAAAGAAAGCCATGTGGCTAACATTTTTCTGTTAACTGCTGGTAAAAAACCCCTGTGTGGGCAAACTGACATATGAAATGTTCTTTTTCCTTTTTCAATCTTGTCTTGCATACACACGGTCATACAAATGTTGTCGGAAATTCCGAATGTCAAGAACGTGGTGACATACAACACGTATGACGGCACTATAAAAAGGAAGTTCAATAGCCAGTGCCCCACCCTTTAGGCTCCTTTTGCTTATCTCCTGTTTATCTCGTGTTAGTAGAGGTTTGGTTAGAGACGATTCGCGCCTTTCAGCCTCATGCTTTTCTCTGTTCGTTACTGCTCTTCCGTTTGTGTTTGTGGGTTCGTATCTGTTTTTCAGTGCGTTCTTGCCTGCTCGTTTCTGATTTTCAGCTCTCTCTTCTCAGGCCTTTCTGATTTTCAGTGCGTTCTGTTAGTTCAATCTGACCAGCCAACCGTTTTATAGCCATGTTGTGGGTATGTACTCATCGTAGAGTTCGTGCTGTGCAGGGGCTTGGTGTTGGGGTTCTTACTTTGACCCAAGCCCAGTCCACGAACAGGGAGAGGAGGAGTTCATGGACCAAGAATTGGTTGCTCCAGTGTGACCAATTCTCTCATATACCTTTGTTGCAGGAGATCTGTGAGAATAATCCTGATGATTTCAGGAATTATCTCCGGATGACGGACCCTGTTTTTCAAAATCTGTTGGCTGTGCTGTCCCCCTATATTACCAGGCAGGACACCTGCATGCGGCAAGCCATCACTCCCGAGCAGAGGCTAGTCACGTTGTGGTACTTGGCGACGGGGAGAAGTCTGCAGGATATCAAGTTCTCGACAGGCATCTCCCCCAGGCTCTGGGGATCATTATTCCAGAGACCTTTTCTGCCATCATACAAGTCCTGCAGAATGACTATATTAAGGTAAACTTTCTCGTTTAACATCACATTCCATGTATTTAATGTTTGCTAATGTATTGTATTTCTTTCATCATTCCCTAATTACCATGATTGCAATATGCTGTGAATGTCCCCTTTGTCCTCATGCATGCTGGGAGTTTCTAAAGTTCCTTTTTTGTCCTTCATGCATATTTTCCTTCACTAACCTCCCCAGCATGCTATCCTGGTCCCATACACACCTAGTCTAGTCACTTAATGTATTTTGTCAGCTCCATAGTAGTGCTTTACCCTAAACACCCCCTAACATGTGTACAAATGTTATTTGTGTCCTTAAATGTAGGCAGGGTGCAAGAGGCTTTTTTTTGGGTCCCAAACTCATTTGGAACCCTCCCTCCCCCCAACCGCTAAGTCAACTGATAACAATCCTCTATCTGCTGACTTTGCGAAACCCATACACACTATACCTACCTTTTTTGTGGTCATATTTCTAGATGAATTCACCAAAGCATGTAGTGCAAGGGCCTGCTTGAATACTTTCAAATGGTACTGTTTAAAGTTTTGTTCTCCTATTATCTTGATAGGTAATTGCAGAATGTAAAAATGTGCTTCAATTAGGACAGTGTGTATTCATATTTTTTTTCTTACCTGTCCAGTGGGCTGCCAATAGTGTAAGTAAGGAGGGGCTGGCCAAAGTAACAAACATGTATGCATTCAGCTCTCAATGAGGAATCTGATACGTGGACTTTATACTTTTGTCTTTAGACACAAACATTCTTGGCCAACATCAGTATAACATTTATTTTAAGGATTATTTAATCTGCTTGCAATGCTATGTGCAAAAGTACTAATTTGTTGTTCTTGTTTGACTCCACAGTTTCCTTCAAACCCACAGGAATGGCAGACTGTGGCATCCCAGTTTGCCCAGCGGCTGTTTTTCCTAACTGCGGCGGGGCAATTGCGGGGAAACACATCCACATCGTCCCACCCCCCCAACTCAGGGTCATACTATTATAATTACAAGGGGTTTAATAGTATTGTGATGTTGGTGGTGGTGTCAACGACATACAAGGTTTTGTATGTGGACGTGGGAAAGAATGTCCAGATGTCAGATGGTGGAGTCATCGCCCAGATGGAGTTTTACAGATGGCTCCAGAATGGTGGCTTGGGCTTGCCACCTGTGGAAGACAACGTGGCTGGTCTTCCATTTGTGTTTGCCTAGCCCAGATGCTTCATCAGCGACAAACAGGTGATATTTATTATATTTTTTAGATGGAATTTATTATTTCACCACTAGATGGCATTAGCGGTTCTGTTTCCCTGAAGTATTGAGTTGTTAGACTCTTATTCTTATCTTTGTAGTTGTCATCAGTTTGACCAGCCTTTATTATTGGTCTTGAGAAGAGCTCATCAGATGTCTATTTTTTTAGAAATTCTATTTTTTAGAAATACTATTTGCTTTACCTCCACTAGATGTCATCTGTGAGATCTGGGAGTTGTTGGCTTGACTTCACTCTTATTGTGAGGTATTAACCTTAGAAGTGCTAAGTTTTTTTTTTTTTCCACTAGATGTCAACAGTGAGTGGTGAAGGATTTCTTATATGCATATATATTTTTCCACTACTAGATGGCGTCCATAATGTATTGTATGAATTGATATCAGTATTTAGTTAATAAGAAGATTGCGATATATTAGTATTCTAATATTTTATTAATTGATCTTATTGCATATTTTTTTTTCGTTTTTAATATGTGGTTATTGCTCATTGTATTTAAATTGAAGATAATGGTATCCGTGTACCGCTGTTGCTATGACAGTGGAAGAGACTATATAAAGTGGCTTGCTGACACCTGACTCCTTGACCCTTTGATAAAGTCATGTGAGCAGTGACGCAACGCGTCAGGGGGAACCAGGTGTTGACGTCACTTCAGGTCATGGCCGAGACCGGAAGTATTCGTTCTGATCCGCTGTTTGCTGGAATTTAGAATTTTAAATGTAAGTTACTATGTGTGCTGAAATAAAGCTATTGTTTTAAAATACTACACATTGGAGCCCCTCTTCTCTCTCACCATATACTGATATTATAAACGCTAAGTTTCGAGATCGGAGTGTCCTATTGGATAGTGTGTGATCCCTGTAGGAAATCACTGGAGACCGATCGATTGAGGAAATCGTTCACTGGAGACCGATCGATTGAGGGCCGTTGTTAGAGGTAAGAGGCTGGGGGAAACAGGGGGCGCACCCCGGATTGGATGGAATAGACATTGCCCGTTTGTCTTTACACATCGATCGTTTTTTGCACTTGCACTTTGTTTCACATATGGATTATTGCAAAGAGACTTGATTACTGTTGCAGAGAGCTTTGCCATATCAAAAGCATTTTTGGACATTGCACTTGTTATATATATATATTTTTCAGCTGTGTCACTATTGCACTTATTATTGCACTTTTGAAGAAACACTTACGTTTGGGATATTTATTTGCAATATTGCACTTTTTGAAATTTTTGCAAAGATTTATGCACAGTTGAAGATTTTGTATCTCTGTATATTTTTATATTTATATATTTTTTTATATAGTGATTATATTGATTATTTATTAATTATCAATTATTTTTTGTCTTATACATTTTGTTTAGGTAGCACCAATTATTATTAATTTATAGGGTTTGTCTTGTGTTGTGTCTTACAGATAAAATGGATACATTTACTGACACGGACTTCCTCCCCAACTTCATTGATAAGTACAGAGAGCTGACCTGTCTGTGGCAAGTAAAACACCAATAATATAACAACAAACTAAAGAGGAAGGCAACACTGGATCAACTGTTGGAATTGGTGAAGCCAGTGATTCCCACGGCAGATATCAACTATTTGAAGTGCAAAATTGGTTGCCTGAGGAGCACATATAATAGCAGATGACATTTATGTCCCCAGGCTCTGGTACTATGACAGACTATGTTTTTTGTCAGACCAGAGTGAACTCAGGCAATCACTCTCAACACTTCCTTCCACTCTTCCTTCCACCTCAGCTGAAGCTTCTGACGTACAACCTGGGCCTTCCACCCAGGAAGATGTGGAGGAGCCCAGCTTGAGCCAGGTATAGCATTGTTCAACATATGTCTTGTCAAAAAATTAATGATGTTAACTAGATGTTATTATTGATTACTAATTTCTGATTTAACAAAGTGGTTTACATATAAATAGACAGTAGTAGCCAAAAATGATTGGGACAAGAATGAAAAATGCTGGGGTCAGAAATATAGTCTTTTCTATTTGTTAACATTCAATTTGCAACAGTCATGAGCTCAAAATTGTGTGTGATTGATGACCAAAAAACTAAAACTATGTACTATTTTCATATACAGGAAAGTCTCAGCCAGGAGGAGGCAGTGGAAAGTGGCAACCAGGAGGTGGCCGTGGAAAGTGGCAGCCAGGGGGTGGCCATGCCCAGTAGCCTGACGAATCCCAGGTTCCTCCCCTCCGCCTTCCAACAAAAAGGACCAGGAAGGGGAGGAACCTGGAGGAGTCTTTGCTACTCTGGAGGAGTCTTTGGGCTTTGCTACTGTGGTACTCACAACCACCCCTAATGCCCACGAGGCCTTTGGGTGTATTATGGCCAGTAAAATGCAAGTAACGGAGGAGGGCCAATGCCTCATCTGTGAGGAGGTCATACTGCAGGCCCTAAATAAGGGGGTGAGGGGCCAACTTACCAATAAAAGCCATGTCTGTGAGTTGGACCATATGACTCCTCCACCACCTCCAGCAACACCTCCAACACCACAACCACAGTCTGGAATGAAGCATGCAAAGAAGTCTTGAGAGTGATGGCCTGGGTTTGGTGTGGTCTGGCAAAAGACGCAGACTGTTGTAAGACCACAGCCTTGGGACATATATGTCATCTGCTGCTGCTCCCGATCTCTTGTAGTCCTGGACCGGATTGTGCTCCCTATTAAATGGACTCCTCAGACTACCAATTTTTCCTGTCAAATAATTGATGTCTGCCCTGGGGTACAAAGTCTTTACCAATGTCAACTGTTTCTCCAGCATTGCCTTCCTCTTTAGTTTGTTATGACCCCTAATAAATTTATAATTTTTGTTTTGACAAATACTTGGCTATGTGTTTTACCCTAAAAAAGGACAGTTTGTTTGTGAGTAGGCAGGTACTGTACATTTCAAAAATACAATGTCAAATTAACAAGGGACACCAACACCAACCAACCCCTTTTGATGTTAAAAAATACAAGATAATAATGTTGTTTTGGTAACTTGACACACCAGACGACAAAAAATATTATGGAGATCACTATAAAAAAAAATAAAAAATCAGGAGATCTTGAGAAAAAAAGTAGATCACTATAAAAAAATAAATAAAGATTATTCTGGAGATCTTGCGAAAAAAAACAAACAAAAACAAAGATTATTTAGGAGATCACGAGAAATAATAAGAAATCCGTTTGTCAGAACTCTGTGGGAATATCAGCAGCAAAGCAACTTCATTATTCTAGCATTATAAAGAAGAAGAGAATGCGCTGCATTGAAAGATTTCAAAATTTGCAGCGTGACGAATGTGCTATCTCTATTACGAACGTTAGTTTTACAAGACCGAGCGCTTCCGTCTTGTACTTGATTCAGAGCATGCGTGGAATTTTGTGTGACGGAATTGTGTACACACGCTCGGAATTTCCGACAACATTGTTTTTTGTCGGAAAATTTGAGAACCTGCGCTCAAACATTTGTGTGCGGAAACACTGACAGCAAATGTCTGATGGAGCATACACACGGTCGGACTTTCCGACAACAAACTCACATCGAACATTTCCCATCGGAAAGTCTGACCGCGTGCATGCGGCATTACAGTTACAGCAAGTGTGCAGAATCCGGAACCTAAAGCAGAGCTCCACCCAAAAGGGGAAGCTCCACTTGTTTGCTTCACTGCCACATTTGGCACCTTTCAAGGGGAGGGAGGAACGGATACCTGCTTTTGACAGGTACCCGTCCCCACTTCCGGGAGACCTTGCTGTGGAAAGGTCCCTCAAAAGTTTGGCCCCTGTCCTCTTTTCCCCACTGCGCAGTAGGGAACCAGATGTGAAGCCGCAAGGCTTCACTGCCGGTTTTCCTCACAATGAATGGTGATGGCAGCACCAGAGAGCCGATTGAAAAATCGGCTGGGGTGCCGACATCGCGGAATCCCTGGACAGGTTAAGTGTTATAATATTAAAAAAGTCAGCAGCTACAGTAATCAAACTTATGTATATAATGTGAAAAAAATTACCTGGTAAAAAAACGTGTCTATCTAGTGACCCAGACATGTGGAGTAATGGGCTGGTCGGCCTTGGCTGTAAATATCCGAGGCTGAGGGCGTGCCCCCACCAACGTCATGCAAGACGCAGTAAGAAGGAAGGAGGCAAAATGATGGATGATCAGTCCGGCGCTAACATTGGAAATGAGTCCGCATCTGTCCCGCCCTCATCGTCAGATGGAAAAACAATACATTCCCACATTGCGGCGTAAAATTACGTCATGAGCGGGGCATACTGCCATGACGCTGATGCATGGGAGCACACTACCCGCCCACATCCCAGACAGGTGCTGCCATGCATCGCAACCCTGGGAAAAGATAGGAAATAGACAACCACACCCACTACTAGGCTATCCGCTGACTGGTTAGCAAACTAAAAAACATGAAATTCATAGTAAAAATATGGAATGTGTACATGCAATCAGTAAATTTACAGATAAGGGGTAAAGGTAATCTAATCAATGATGGTCGTGTGGCAGTTCATTAGGGGACGGGGGTGTCTTCCCCCCATTTGATGCAAGCAATAAAGATATGAACTGCCACAGTGACAGGCCTCCATCCTGATAAATATGTAAGTATACAAAGAACTGTGGTCATGGGGCTTTAAGTGAGGCCAGTCACTGAAACAGGTAAAGGTACAAACAGTATATAAAATAAAAGTCGATTTATTATACAAACAAGTGAAAAATATAATCAAAGTAAATGATGCAATCAAAAAAAAAAAAAATTACATAGAAAGCTGACATACATAGAATTAATAGATAATTGTATAATAAATAGATACATGATGGCATAAATACATAAGCAGGTACATAGTAGATTTGGGTGAAAAATCAAACTGTAATGACATAAAATAACTCGATTCATCCTCTTATCAGGAGTGTGATGTCAATAGTATCTATAGATATGAATAGTACAGGATGTATATTAATAAAGGGACAACAAAAATAGGGCTTATCATTCATACTCTCTTAAAAATTGCCAAGATATCATAAATTCTGTATGTAAGTATGTAAACTTATGAGAACAACTGTATATATTAAACTGCCTGCATGCCACTAACTAACCTGCCTCTAGCTAACTTCTCTCATTCATTAAACTATATTCGGCTGCCTTGCAAGCAGCCTTA
>JAQSEC010001452.1:0-13242 GCA_028564925.1 Lithobates sylvaticus | reverse complement strand
TTCCAAAATGGCCACTTTCATGTTCGTCTGTGCATTCGATCGTACTCAGCCTCGATCTTTCTGCCACTGTCATGGTCGTGTGTGTGTCCATTCGATCGTACGCAACGATCGGCCACTTATAATACGATGTTTGGTGTTTTTTTTTTGTGGAAAGGAAGTTTGTTCTCACTCGAAATGTCATCAAGAATGTAAAGCCAATTTATTCAATGTAAAGGAGAGGTCACCCAGTAGCTGGTTACCCATCTGGACTCTAGAGCACTAGTGCTGGGACACCCAAACCACCTTTTTATTAGGCTTTTCCACACATGTGCTCCAGTGGATACTAGAGGGGGGTCTCCATCACACAAACTTCTACCAAAAAGCTAGTCAGTTTAGCACCTTTACAAAGTGACTACATTCATGTAGTTGGCATTTGTAACTGGCCAAACAAAAATTGTGTCCGTCACTTTCAAGCAATGTTTGTCATTTCCTATTTCTGCCCTCAATAGATTGTGTTGCTAAATCTTCCTTTTGTACATTCTCATAGGGGAACGAAAACTTGGCCCGTCTGAGGAAACCCCAAAACCCACACCTCCCAAAAAAGGTGAAACAGCAGAAGCAGAGGAGGAGGAGGAGGAAGGAGAGATCATCGAACTTGGAGAAATTGTCACCACAACAGGTGAGTGTGGGAGAACACAGCTACTGGTAAGCTAATCAATGTATGCCTGCCTCATTTCCAACACCCGATTTTTGTTTGTTTGTGGTTTTTAGGTGACGTGGATGTTGTGGAAGAAAAATCGCACTTTACCACAGAGAGTGCCCACGTACTCATCGGGGAGATAATGGTCTGCAATAGAGATCTCAATTACATAAAGCAAAACATCAATGATGTTCAACAAAAATTGAAGAACATCATTGATGTTTTAGGAAAAATATGAAAACGCACCAAGTAATTAACACACATTTGTGCCAGCTTCTGAACACATTTGCAACTTAAGAACTGTGTGAAATTTGGAACATGCACACATTGTGTCCACATGTGCTAGCTCCCATCATGGTGGATGAATGCCATCGTTTTTTTGGGGGTGCAACCACTTTACGAACTACGAAAGTGGTTGTGGTGAAGGGGTTGCACCCCCAAAAAACGTCCATTCATCCCCTTGATGGAAAATGGCACTTTTGAAGCTTCTAGGCATGTGTTTTACAATCTAATGACCATTTTCAGACCCAAATTGTGTGCATGTTCTAAATTTCCACTTTCCAGGGGTGACCCCCCCATGTGATGAAGGCAAGATCAAACACACTTTGAACATATAGTCATGTCTGATCTTGTCTTCACTTTACAAAGTTGAACTTTCCAAGTTCATAGGTTCTGTTTTGCTCCATGCCTGGTTTTACCAATTGCGGAATGTTTCTAAACAATGCTGTAAATAACCAAGATGTTGTCAGTTTGGGCGTGAAGATTGTAAACGCACTTGTGAATGTTTTCCAAGTAAACTTTTTTATTTTTCTAAATGTGTGGCTTCCTTATTTCAAAAACACAATGCATTATGTATGTCAAATGGAAAGGATATGGGGGCCAATTGGTGTTATTTACTAAAGGCAAGTCCACTTTGCACTGCAAGTTTCTTTTCCAGGGCACTTTTTCACTGCACTTGTAGAGCATAGTGGATTTGACTTATGTAAATGACACCCACAGTGCTTTGTACGAAAACACGGAGCACAGCATTTTTGAGAATACACACATGTCTGACCTGGTGATGAAAAGGAGTATTTTGGGTGTCAGTTAGGCAGTACAAACCTTATCTAGACCAAAGATTAGGTAGCAAACACACAACATGAGACTAATCTTTTTGGGAAGAAGAGACTGTTACCTCCTTTTGCCCAGAAAGTGCATTCCCACTGTCGAAGGCAAAGGGAAAAAATTTCAAGGTAAAATAAGCAAAAAAGAATACTGAAATGACAAGAAATCATAGGTTGGTTGAAATATCAGATTTATTAAAAAATGCCTCTCACACATCGTCAGGCAGAGCAATGGCCCCCCTACCCACAAAGTACTCCATATATTGCTCGCAGACCGCGCGGGCATTTAGAGGGGGCAAGCCTGGACGTGCCACTTGAAGGGCTGTGAGGTCCGCATTTGGAGGGCCCTCCACATCTGGGCCAACGGGCACCACATAGTTCCTGTTATGTCTTTTGAGGAAGTTGTGCAATATGCAACAGGCAAGAACTATGTGGTTCAGTTTGTATTCCGCCAAGTTAATTGCCGTCAAGAACAGGCGGAAGCGGCTGGCCAGGATGCCAAAAGTGTTCTCCACCACTCTTCTGGCTCTGGACAGCCTGTAGTTGAAGACCCTCTGTTCTGGGGTGAGGGTCCTCATCGGGAACGGCCTCATCACATGGGGAGTCAACGCAAACGCTTCATCTGCGACAAAGACGAAGGGGAGTCCTTCAGCATTCTCCTCTGGAGGTGGCAAGCACAGACTGCCACTTTGGAGACGCCAGAAGAACTCCGTGTGCGTAATGGCACCACCATCCGAGATCCGGCCGTTCATCCCCACGTCCACATACATAAATTCATATGTTGCCGACACCACCGCCAACATCACTACACTATTAAACCCTTTATAATTATAATAGTGGGACCCCGAGTTGGGCGGTGGGACGATGCGGACGTGTTTCCCATCAATTGCCCCTCCGCAGTTAGGAAAGTCCCAACGGCTGGCAAAGTGGGAGGCCACAGTCTGCCATTCCTGTGGCGTTGAAGGGAACTGTGGAGTGAAACAAGAAAAAAAAATTAGTCACTTTGCACATAAACATTGCAAGCAGATTAGACAATCAACATCTTGTAACAAGAGCATTGTATAAAATTGGAGGCTGGAAAGTATTTGCACAGAAAAGTAGAGGCTCCCCTTCACAGATTACTCACCCCCCATCAATCCCCCCACTTCTGATGGGCCTTTGACAATAACTAGGGTTTTGGGGGGGGGGGGGGGTTGTTGGACAGGTAACCCTCTGCACTTCATTGATTGGCAAATGGCTCAATAATGTGTGCTAGTTTGGCCAGACCCTCTGTACTTAACACTATTGGCAGCCCCCAGGAAAGCTAAACTAACATTTCAACCCCCCCCCCCAAAAAAAGGAAAGCACATTGTGACATTATGAAATTACCAAGCAAGCTAATAGGAGGGAAAGAACACAAAAAAATAGGAAATGGAAAGTATGGAGGCAGCCCCTTGCACTACATGCTTTGCAGAATTCATCCCTAAAGATGCCCACTAAAAAGAGGTAGGTATATAGTGTGTATTGACCTTGGGAAAGCCAGCAGATAGAGGATTGGTACCATCTGACAGAGCAGTTGGGGGAGGGGGTTCCTAATGAGTTTGCCCCCCCCCCCACCAAAAACAATAAAAAAAAGGGGCTCTACATGAAGTAAACCACACAGCAAACATTTGTACGTATTTTAGGGGGTGTTTGGGAGCAAAAAATCCTATGCAGCAGACAAAATACATTGCTTAAGTGACTAGGCCATAGGTGTCTATTGGGGCAGAAGAGCATGCTGGGGAGGTAAGTGAAGGGAAAAATGCATGAAGGAGAAAAGGGGCACAGCATATTAGAACATATTGCAATCATGGTAATTAGGGAAGGAGGTCAAAAATAGAAGACATTAGCAAAAAGAACATACATAGAAGGGAATAGTAAAGGATAAATGTTACCTTAATATAGTCCTCCTGCAGGACCTCGATGATGGCAGAACAGGTCTCTGGAATAATGAGTCCCAGGGCCTGGGGAGAGATACCTGAAGAGAACTTCAAATCCTGAAGACTTCTCCCTGTCGCCAAGTACCTCAACGTGGCAACAAGCCTCTGCTCCGGAGTAATGGCTTGTCTCATGCAGGTATCCTGCCGGCTGATAAAGGGGGTCAGCAAAGCCAAAAGACGGTGAAAATCGGGGTCCGTCATCCTGAGAAAGTTCCTGAAATCATCAGGATTATTCTCCTGGATCTCACGAAGCAAAGGCATGTGCGAGAATTGGTCACGCTGAAGCAACCAATTCTTGGTCCACATACTCCTCGTCACTCTGTTCATGGACGGGTCTTGGCTCAAAGCTAGAAGCCCGACACCAATTCCGCGTACAGCACGAACTCGGCGACGAGTACGCACGGGAAACATCGCTCACAAGGTCACAAAAGGTCGGCTGGTCAGAACGGACAAACAGAAAGCACCGATAAACAGCAAGGCCTGAAAGAACGAAATGAATACCAGAAACGAGCAGACAATAAGCAGTGCAAATCAAAGCGTCCTATATCAAGATATAGGCCGCAATGACCAACAAATGCGAACTGACTACACGCACTAATAAACAGATACGCACGACAAGCACAAACTGAAGAGCAGTAACGATCTGAGTCAGAAAACTGAGAAGCGCGAATCTTAAGTCACCAAACTTCGACTAACTCGCGATAAACACGGGATCAGCAGAAGGAGCCCAACGGGTGCCTGACGTGGTGCTGAACTTCCCTTTTCTAATGTCGTGGACGACGACTTACGTCACGACGTTCTTGCAGACCGGATATTCCGACAACGTAGTCCGACCGTGTGTACGCAACACCAACATCGGACAAAGTACGACGGACAGGATCCGACCGACCTGGTCCGCGGATTGTCCGACCGTGTGTATGGGGCTTAAATGAGGTCTGAGAACCGTAAGAGGCTCCCGTGTCCCACAAAGCTTCTTTTCATGTCATTCTCTGACTGATCTTGTCCCCGCTGCCAGCATGTATAATACAGGATCGGCAACCAGCCAGCCACATTTTTTTAATCAAATCATTTTTATTGCAAACGTTTTCTATTTAAAGAATTATAGGTCACTCCTTTCATAGTATACATGTACAAACAAAAGAAGAAATGGCCGCACTCTGTACTCAATCAAAATTAGTTTATTCAGAACATCCCAAAGTGGGATGTTCTGAAAAAAAGAATTTTGATCGAGTACAGAGTGTGGCCATTTCTTCTTTTGACTATATGCGGAGGCGAGCCGAGGTGGGCACCTGTCCTGATCATCAGGCTTTCAAAACCTCACCTGGAGCAGTAGGGGTGCAACGGATCAAAAAACTCACGGATCGGATCGATCCTCGGATCAGAGTCACGGATCGGATCATTTTTCGGATCAGCAAATAATAATTGAATTTGCAAAAACCTGTGAAAATTCCGCCACCATATAGTCCCCACTGTAATATCCACGTCATCTCCCCCACTGTAATATCCACGTCATCTCCCCCACTGTAATATCCACGTCATCTCCCCCACTGTAATATCCACATCCTCTCCCCCACTGTAATATTCACATCCTCTCCCCCACTGTAATATCCACATCCTCTCCCCCACTGTAATATTGTCTGAGTATGGCCGAGTATTGGCAGAATATCGCAGAGTATTGGCAGGTTATCGCAGAGTATTGGCAGGGTATCGCAGAGTATTGGCTGGGTAATGCAGAGTATCGCAGAGTATTGGCTGGGTAATGCAGAGTATCACAGAGTATTGGCTGGGTAATGCAGAGTATCGCAGAGTATTGGCAGGGTATCGCAGAGTATTGGCAGGGTAATGCAGAGTATCGCAGAGTATTGGCTGGGTAATGCAGAGTATCGCAGAGTATTGGCTGGTTAATGCAGAGTATCGCAGAGTATTGGCTGGGTAATGCAGAGTATATGCTGGGTAATGCAGGGTATATGCTGGGCAATGCAGGGTATATGCTGGGTAATGCAGAGTATATGCTGGGTAATGCAGAGTATATGCTGGGTAATGCAGGGTATTGGCTGGGTAATGCAGGGTATATGCTGGGTAATGCAGAGTATATGCTGGGTAATGCAGGGTATTGGCTGGGTAATGCAGAGTTTGTTTACAAGTGATCGCTCCGTCATTTGACGGAGCGATCACATTGTAAACAGCGGCCGGGTGTACCAAGATGGCCGCCGCTCCAGAGCTAGGCCGAAGCCGCGGCCTTTCCTAAGGCCGCCGGGTGTACCAAGATGGCCGCCGCTCCGGAGCTAGGCCAAAGCCGCGGATCGCGGGGTGTGCCGATCCGAACTGGGTGACCCGTTCGGATCACGGATCAGCGACGATCCATTGCACCCCTATGGAGCAGCGAGTCTTCTTGTTTGGATATACAGGTACAAACATATAGAAATATGTACAGCTTTTCTATACAGATCAAGTGTCAGAAGTCAAGGTATAGTCAGTACATGCAGTATATCAGAAAATTTCGAATTTTTTAATAGGCTGATAGCATAAAAGATAACTGCATAGATTATTTAAAAAACGAAAGTGTAATATTAATGAAATACACAAGCTAATATTGTAGATGGTACGTTCATATTTGCCAAGGATAGACACAGCAACCATCATTTTTGAAACTTTTGGGGGCATTCCCTATGCTGATAAGTACATTTTTCTCTTTTAAGGATACTGCTAACTGCATGTTTCCATTGCAAGAATGATGGTGGGGTAAAAGACAACAATTTTTGTTTGAGGGTTGGAAGAAGTAATCGTATAACTTTTTTTTTATTTTGAATGTTTGGGTCAATATACTGTCAGGGATGATACTAAAAAGTGCAATTTTAGGGCCAGTAGGTAAAGAAAGAAAAATCAAACTACTAAAGCATTTGAAAGATGGAGGTTCGATACCTAAACAATTTAGGACCTCTCCATGGAAAGTGCAGTATCTTTCATACAGCTAAGACATTTAGGAGATGTTGCCCTGCCCCATAAGAATAATGTTTGCAGGGCATGATAGGTCTTGTGAGGTATGAACAATTGTGTGAGTTTTTTTGAGGGACAAAGTGAAATTATGGGGTCATTTTCTAGGGCCTCAGTCCTTTGCTCATCATTAATGAGCCCTATATCTTGCTTCCAGCCTTCACCACTGCGTAATTGAATCATAAAACTTAATGTGACCATTACTTCAGAGTAAACATTCCCTATCAATTCCCTCTTAGTCACTGAGGTCCCCAAGAGAATTGGCCGTGCTGTAAAAAATTTATATTTGATGCCCCTATCAAACAGTTGTGGAAAAATATATCTTTGGGTGTTGGTGGTGCCTTCATCTAGTAAACTTCTAGAGGTACTCTTGATGAAAGCAAAAATTGGCCTTGCTATAAAAAATTGAAATTTGTAGCCACTGTCACACAGTTGCGGAAAAATTGGTCTTTGGATGTTGGTGGTGCCTTCATTCCATAACCCTATAGAGGTACTCTTGAAGAAAGCAAGAATTGGCCTTCCTGTAAAAAATTAAAATGTGATGTCCCGGTCAAACAGTTGGAAAAAATGGATCATTGGATGTTGGTGGTGCCTTCACCACGTAACCTTCCAAAGGTACTCTTGATGAAAGCAAGAATTGGCTTTGCTGTAAAAAAAATTAATTTGATACCCCTGTCAAACTGTTGCAGAAAAATGGGTCTTTGGGTGTTGGTGGTGCCTTCATCCCGTAACCTTCTAGAGGTACTTTTGATGAAATTAAGAATTGGACTTGCTGTAAAAAAAAAAATTCATTTGATACACCTGTGACACAGGTGCAGAAAAATTGGTACTTGGGTGTTAACTGTGGGTTAACTTGGGTGTTAACTTGGGTGTTAACTTAAACCTATACCCCAAAAATTGCTTCAAGATAAAATCAACACCCACAAAGCAAAGCAGCCTAGACAGTCTTGCAGCGATTTGATCCCAATAACACTTAATCAATGACATTGGCATCAGGGGCTTGATAGCTGCTGCTAATCCAGGACTGATTCATGCTGACAAATGTCAGCCAGGCAATGGAGTCTGTGAAGAGATGCACTCTTTTATCTGCCACAAAACCTCTGGCAGCATTGAATGCCCATTCAGAAAGCACACTGGATGCAGTGCAGCCCAACAGCTCAATTGCATACTGGGCAAGTTCTGGCCAGTGGTCTATTCTCATGACCCAGTAACCCAGTTGCCTACGTGAAAGCTCTCCACATCTGTTTTCACCCCTAGATAATCTTCCACCATATGATGCAGATGCTGCCAATGGGATCTTCAAGCTGACAGCCCTGGACACCGAGGGCTAAAAAACATTCTGAAATGCATCACTTCTTGTGGACTGAAAACCATTTCTTAAGGTTTAATGTATGTCTTCCTCTTCTTCTATGCCTCCAAAACTCCCAAAATCCTCCCCCACCTCCTCCTCTCTCTCCTCTTGCGTGTTCTGTGGAGTTGCAAGAATGGTATCTGCATAAAGCGGGCCTTGAGAGGAAAGGATGTCCTCCCCTTCCTCCCGTTGCTCTGCCGCGAGTGCCCTGTCCATAATGCCACACAGAGTATACTCCAGCAGGAAAACAAGAGGGATCGTGTCACTGATTCATGCATTGTCAAGGCTCACTTGTCGCTTCCTCAAATGGTGATAGTACAGTGCATGCATCCTTTGTCAGCAACCATTGGCATGGGGGGAAAAAAGCCAAGCTGCCCTCTTGCATACTCACACAGGTACTCATTGAAGGCCCTTTGCTGCATGTGCAGACCTTGCAGCATGCCAAAAATGAGCTCCACCTGATGAGCGTGTCATAAATCAGGCAGTTTACGGGCAGGTGGAATTCCAGCTGAAGCCAACTGAACACTGGTTGTGTATGACTGCCTGAAATGGCTACACAATCTTCTGGCCTGTCTTAGAAGATCTGCAAACCTGGGTACCTGTTTAAGAAATGCTGCACCACCAAGACATGGCACATGTGTCAACTTTCCATGATGAAGGGTTGGACAGAAGGTTAGTGTCATTATCGCACAGCACCATATCTGGCTCAAGATTCCGTGGTGTGTACCACCTCTAGGCCTGCCCTTGCAGAGCTGAAAGAATCATTGCTCCAGTGTGTCTCCTGTCCCCTAGACAGACCAGCTGAAGCACTGCATGGCATCTTTTAGTCTGACTCGTTAAATGGCCCCTTGAACACTTAGGGGGTACTGGTGGTTTATAGGACAATCTAGCAGAGGAGAGCATGGAGGAGGAGGAGGAGGAGGAGGGGGTGGAGTTGACAGATCTTGCATTATCACTACCACCTCTATGAAGACATGGCTGAAAAACAAGCTCCAGCACTGAGCCCTGCACCCTTCCTAGTTGCAGTCAGAGTTACCTAGTGTGCTGTGGATGAAATATATTGTCCCTGGCCATGCTTGTTGGACCATGTGTCAGCAGTAATGTTGGACTTGCGGCTAACTGCCTTGCCCAACAATGGCAAAACATTGCCTTCCACATGATGGTATAGACCTGGACTGGCCTTACGTGCAAAGAAAAGCGATTGGGAACCTGCCATTGTGGTACAGCGCATTCTGCAAATTGTAAGGGGGCAGAATTCACCAGACAGAAAAGCAGGAGTTGTAAAGCCAGCAATTTGGACAAGTGGAGGCTGCTGAGAGGTCATGAGAGCGTGGGGTAGACATGAAAGGTGAGGAGTGAGGCGGAAAAGAATTGTGCCCCTTGTGTGTAGCTTTCAGATGCTCTTCAATGGGCTGAGTGGTGGGAGGTTAAATGCGTTGTCAAGCATGTGGTACCCTAATGGCTGGTGTTTTTGCCACGCTTGATCTGTTTGTGGCAAGGATTGCAAATTGCAACAGTGCGATTGGCTGCACATTTTCTAAAAAAGCCCACACAGTTGTGGGAAGTGGGGTGGGAGATAACAGTTCAATAATCTGATGGAATAGGGTGGCTGCTCTCTACTCTTCCATGATGGCTGCCTCTGGAGGACATCCTGCCCTTTTGGGTTGTGTCTCCACCTCACCTTCCTACTCCACTATACCAGGCAACCATGAGTCAGTGACCTTGTCATCATTATCCCTTCCATCCTCATCATCTCTGGAACCAACTTGGCAATATGCTGTGCCAGGGGGAACATGGTTGCCAATTTGTTGTTTATCAGCATTCTCCCCTCTCTGTAGGCTCATGTTACTCCCTTCTGCTACCTTAGAACCAACATCAGAATCAAGTAATGTCTGTGCATCGTCAAAAAGCAGATGGCTGATACTGTGTTCAAATAATTCAGCTGCATCCTCCATGCATGATGCTGGGGCTATGGCATGAGTAGCTGTGGATAAGGAGACAGAATAAGCCACTGTGGCAGCTGCGGTGGACTGCGCATTAGTGTCAGCTTGGGTCATAGAGGATGAGGAGGATGGTCTAGTAAGCCAGTCTACCACCTCCTCTGCATGCTGTGACTGGATAACACGGACAACATAACTAAACAGAGACAAATGCACCCTGCCTTAGGACCGACCACATCCACCTTTGCCTGTGAACACAGATGCTGATGGCCCCCTCATAGCGGCATGGAAATGTCTGCCTCTCCTTGTTGGCCTCCCAGACATGATGGGGGGGCTTATTACCCAAATTTAATAGAAACTGGGAAATGTGGGATTGGATGCACTTTATTGAATGAAAAGTCATATTTGGTGCACTTTAAATTGAGGACTGGCACTGACAGATATCTAATAAAAAAACTTTAAAAATAAAAAATAAATAAAACGGGGAACACAAGCGTCACAGTCAGAAAAACTGTGACTGACAATTTAAAAAAAAGGGGGCGGGAAGGGGACAAATAGACAAAAAAAACATGCAGCAACCAAAAAAAAAAGGATATGCAGGGTAAGCAGCACTGTATACAGCACTAAATTGTATGTAATGCTGTGTTAAACACTGCACTACACTGGCAATATACTATACTCACACACTATACTCACACACTATACTAAAACTCTACACTCAGAGTCACAATAAAACACACTAACTCGCTACTAGCAAACTGAGCCCTGTTCTAGCCATCTCCACTCAACACAATGCAAAAGCTTCCTATGAGAAGTAAACTTTTATAGCATTGGGTGGGAATATAAGCACTGAGCCGTGATTGGAGAAAGTCATCATCATTTTGTCCAATCAGGACTCTGACAATGCTCTGTGACCAGCGGTCAGGTGCAAGGAATCATCCTAGAATGAGTGCATTGTGGGGTGCTCGCAAATTCGGGTGTTCACCAAATGGATAAACTGGCGATGTTCAGGCTGAACGTTTGCTCAGCTCGAACTGTTCACCCAATACTAGTTCTGAGGTTGAGGAAGGGAGTAACATGAGCCCACAGAGAGGGGAGAACACTGATAAACAACAAACTGGCAGTTATGTTCCCCCAGCCACAGCGTATTGCCATGTTCTCTCCAGTGATAATGAGGATGGAGGTGATGATGAGGTCACTGACTTTATCTTAAAAAAATGTTAATCTTGGCCTGAGTTTACTATAGGTTGGCTTCTTCACATAAGGTTTGATACCTGCGGTGCAAAAACGTGTTATTTCCATCCAAAGTCTGCCAAAGAGACACCAGAATTTATCCAAAAAATCTCTAAAGTTGTCCCGAATGCACTAAATTGTGGCCTCATCATACAGACTGGCTCCCCAAGCCATTGTTTACAAAATAAAGAAAGCTTGCAGGGAAAATCTATTTAAATGTATTATTTTTGCTTTATAAATGTCAGTTTTGCTGCAGCAGGTTCTATACACAGTACAGATGCACCACTTTACAGGCGCTATATTTAACCGCTTCCCGACCGCCCACTGCATATATACGTCAGCTGAATGGCACGGGCAGGCAAAATCACGTACCTGTACGTGACCCTTTAAATGCCTGCCCGTCGGTCGCGCGTGCGCCGGCGGCGGCACGCTCATGACCCGGTCGGGAGCTCCGTGACCACGGCCGCAGGACCAGTGGACCCGATCGCCGCTGGTGTCCCGCGATCGGGTCACGGGGGTGAAGAACGGGGAGAGGTATGTGTAAACAAACCTCTCCCCGCGCTTCCTACTCTGCCTGTCATTGATTGGCTGTTCCCGGTCATCGGGAAAGCCGATCAATGACGTCAGACGTCAGCCCCGTCCCCTAATGTAAAAAAACACACACGTCACAGCCCATAGCCCCTCCCCTCCCCCTAGTGGTTAACTCTTTAACTACAACTGTCATTTATACAGGAATCAATGCCTTTAAATAGCATTGATTGCTGTATAAATGACAATGGTCCCAAAAATGTCGCAGTCACAATAAAAAATCGATGATCGCCGCCATTACTAGTAAAAAAAAAAAAATTATTAATAAAAATGCTATAAAACTATCCCCTATTTTGTAAACGCTAAAACTTTTGCGCAAACCAATCAATAATCGCTAATTGTGATTTTTTTTACCAAAAATATGTAGAAGAATATGTATCGGCCTAAACTGAGGAAAAAAAATGTTTTTTTATATATTTTTTGGGGATATTTATTATAGCAAAAAGCAAAAAATATTGCATTGTTTTCAAAATTGTCGCTCTATTTTTGTTTATAGCGCAACAAATAAAAACCGCAGGGGCGATCAAATACCACCAAAAGAAAGCTCTATTTGTGGGAAAAAAAGGACGCCAATTTTGTTTGGGAACCACGTCGCACGACCGCGCAATTGTCAGTTAAAGCGACGCAGTGCCGAAGCGCAAAAAGGGGCCTGGTCCGTGTGGCTGCCAATTGGTCCGGGGCTGAAGGGGTTAAAGGATTTTTTCATTTTTACTGTTTCAACTCATGCATCATTAAAATCATTGGTCTTTGAAAAACAATCTTTTTCCAAAAAAACTTTTGCATTGATACATGTCCTCCAGGGTAGTACCTTGCATATAAGAGTTCAAAATGGGAACTTTTAGCTTTTTCAAGTTCGGGTCCCATAGACTTCAATGGGGTTTGGGTCCGAACTTTTGCAATGTTCGAGAGTTCTGGTGGGAACCGAACCAAGGAGTGTTTGGCCCAACTCTAATGCCCTGTACACACGATTGGACATTCCGACAACAAAATGCCATGTTTTTTTTTCCGACGGATGTTGGCTCAAACTTGTCTTGCATACACACGGTCACACAAAGTTGGTCGGAAATTCCGAACTTCAAGAACGCGGTGACGTACAACGCGTACAACGAGCCGAGAAAAATGAAGTTCAATAACCAGTGCTGCTCTTCTGGTTGATTCCAAGCATGCCTGGCACTTTGTGCATCGTAATTGTGTACACACAATCAAAATTTGCACAAACGCAAATTTTGTCGGAAAATTTGAGAACAAGATCTCAAATTGTGAAGGAAATTCCGATGGACACTGTCCGATGGAGCGTACACACGGTCGGAATTTCCGACAACAAGCTCCGATAGCACATTTTCCTGCAGAAAGTGAAGGTGAAAAAGAGAATTAATATAAGTTCCCAATTCAAAGA
>JAQSEC010000668.1:0-13219 GCA_028564925.1 Lithobates sylvaticus | reverse complement strand
TCACCTGTAGGTACTGGAAATATCTCCTAAACCTGCACCGTTTAGGAGATATTCATTATATACGCCGCTGACGTCATCGGCGCATGCGCACTGAAGGAAGGTCCGATCGTGTGGCTTCTTCAGGGCCCTGTGCCATCACCTGCACGGTTTAGCAGATATCCCCTGTACCTGCATGTGCCAACGTCATCACCACATGCGCACTGAAGCAATGGCACGTACGTGACGTTACTTCAGTGAGTGTGCCGTTACCGCGGCTCGCAGCTCCGGCCAATCACAGCGCCAGAGCCCGCAATACCCGGAAGTAGCTCCGGGATCGATGTTGTGTCGTGACTCTCAGGTGAGTATTACACAATGAACTAGTATGCTATGCATACTAGCTCATTATGCCTTTGTCTTGCAACTTCTGGGGAGACCAGATATAGGGAATGCAGAGTCCTGGGGAGACCAGATATAGTGAATGCAGGGTCCTGGGGAGAGCAGATATAGTGAATGCAGGCTCCTGGGGAGACCAGATATAGTGAATGCAGGGTCCTGGGGAGACCAGATATAGTGAATGCAGGGTCCTGGGGAGAGCAGATATAGTGAATGCAGGCTCCTGGGGAGACCAGATATAGTGAATGCAGGGTCCTGGGAGACCAGATATAGTGAATGCAGGGTCCTGGGGAGAGCAGATATAGTGACTGCAGGGTCCTGGGGAGAACAGATATAGAGAATGCAGGATCCTGGGAAGACCAGATATAGTGAATGCAGGGTCCTGGGGAGACCAGATATAGTGAATGCAGGCTCCTGGGAGAGCAGATATAGTGACCGCAGGCTCCTGGGGAGAGCAGATATAGTGAATGCAGGCTCCTGGGAGAGCAGATATAGTGACCGCAGGCTCCTGGGGAGAGCAGATATAGTGAATGCAGGCTCCTGGGGAGACCAGATATAGTGACCGCGGGGGCGTGGTTAAGCTGGCGGCCGGATAAGACGTGCTCGAGTGGAGCTCCGCTCCTGAATGCCTGCATTATCCGCTATTTGGGTCTTTGGGAACCTATTTCCACCCACAAACTCCCTGAGGTGAAGGGGTATGAAAAAGGGATCCGGCAGGAAAGGAGGATCGGCCCCTAAATCCTCTCCGAGGCCGCAAACACAGCCCGCTACAGGCCGCACACACGTGGCGTCTCAGGCCAATATGGCGGATCCGGAGCCGGAGAAGGCTGAGGAGGATCGCTTCCAGGCACTAATGCAGGCGATCGCTGGATGCCAGTCGACACTGACGGCAAAGATTGACACCCTACAACTCGATGTTGGCCTGGTGAGAAGGGACCTCGAAAAAATCCGAGGACGGATGGGGGAGGCGGAGCGCAGAGTAGGAGACGCTGAGGATGCCATCCGTGACCAGAGGGCAGCCATCCATACACTACAGGTCAAGGTAAAGACCCTGGAGTCTAGGGCAGAGGACAGTGAGAACCGGAGCCGTAGGAACAACTTGAGGGTGGTGGGCCTCCCGGAGGGGGCCGAGGGCCAGGACCCCACGGCCTTCATGGAGCAGCTGCTCCGCACACTCTTGCCGCAGGCCCAATTCTCATCCCACTTTGCAATTGAGAGGGCTCACAGGATGCCGCCGGTGCGGGGCCCCCCGGGCTCCCCCCCACGCACATTTATCTTTCGGCTTTTAAATTTCCGGGACCGGGATCTATCGCTGCGTGAGGCCCGCAAAGTGGAGGAGCTGCGATTTGAAAACACCAAGATCATGCTCTTCCCAGACTATTCCATAGACACCCAGAGGCTCCGGCGCACGTTTGACCCGGTGAAAGCACAGCTCCGCACGAAAGGCATCAAGTACAGCATGTTGTTTCCGGCAAAGCTCCGTGTAGTGGACGGGGAATCCACCCGCTACTTTACTTCACCAGAGGATGCCTCTCAATGGTTGGAGGGCCTGCCCAGGGCCAGATAACAGTATGTACCCAAAAACTATATCTATTTTAACTTTTCCTATACCGGGCTCCCTCTCTGTTACCTCTCCCCCCTGAGTTATACCTGTAATGCAACCCTGCCTAATATTGTGGGTGCTGGCGGCTCCCCTGACTTGGCTCACAATGTGCCCAGCCCTGTGTTTGTACAACCGGCAGAAGGAACATCTCCCTGGGACCCACATGGGGACTTATACTGCTGGAGGATGTCGGCAGGGCAGCATCCATGTTGGGACCAGATCTGTAATGCCCCCCATGTCTATGCGGTGAGAAGCTGCTACAGGGTTGGACAGGTCACAGTTGTGATTCTTTCATGGGGGAGGGGGGGGTGGAGGAGAGGATTGTTGGAGATGCCCTTTGAAAACGTTCCACGAATACCAGTTTGAAGAATGTGCCCCTGGATGATTCCAGGAGAATGTTTCCCCCTGTTTTTCATTTTGAACACCTTTTTTTCTTTTTTTCTCTTCGTTTTGCCCCCCTTTTTTTCATTACACACCAGCAGCATTGCAAATATGACGAGACTTCCTTGTGCATGTTATTGAGCTGGACCCGAATGCTGCTTCAATACATTTGCTTTTGCACTGCGGGCAGGGGGGGCGGAGACCTCCAGAAGTTCTGGAACTGTTAGTCCACACGCGCACCGGAAGGCTGGTAGCTTTTCTGTTCGCCCCCATAGGAGACTTTCCTACAGTTTGATGGGTTTGGTTTTGGGATCAAACACCCCAAGGTTGTTGACGGGGGTGTGGGGTGGGGGTGGGGGGGGGGTGGGGGTTTATGTTTTGTGTTTGGTTTTTATTTTTATTTTTTGCTAATGGAAGTATGCGGTACTGTTTCCCTCAACACATGATTGTACTGTGCAGTGGAGTGTGGTGGCTGTCTCTCCTGGCCCTCAGAATAGCTGGGGACTGGGAGACGCACGGGCGATCTTCACCCAAGTTTTACTATACTAATATGTGTCCTCCTCCGAGTCGACTCTACAGTTTTGCCCCTGCAGTTGATTTCCTGGTAGCACTAGTATGGCCCCCATAAAAGTTCTTTCCTGGAATGTCCGGGGGTTGAATGACAAAATTAAAAGATCACTGGTAATGTCATATTTGAAAAAGTATAGCCCGCAGGTGTGTATATTACAGGAGACACACCTGGTGGGAAGCAAGATTCTCAGCCTTAAAAAAACATGGGTGGGCCAATACTTCCATTCCACCTATTCTGGCTACGCCAGGGGAGTCAGCATTCTAGTACATAGGGCCCTTACGTTTCATTTGCTGGATGTTAGAGTCGACCCGGAGGGAAGGTTTGTGTTACTTCATGCCTTAATTGACCAGGTTGAAATGTTGATTCTAGGAGTGTATATTCCCCCCCCGGCTAATATGTCACTCTTAAGATACCTCACGCCCATTCTTGCTACATACCCTACGGACAACATCCTACTTGCGGGAGATTTCAACATGGCTCCCAACCCATCACTGGATAGATTAACGCAAGGAGTGGGCACGGACTCACCCCTAGACAAGTGGGCAAAGGTGTATGGGCTGACTGACGTTTGGAGATGGAGGTTCCCAACAGATAGGGCATTTACGTGTCAGTCGGCCTCATACCGGTCAATGTCTAGGATAGATTTAATTTATGTTAGTGGGGGACTGCTCTCCCGAGTTCGTGAGGTCTCTATACTACCAAGGGGAATCTCGGACCATTCCCCCATGTGTGTTACCTTACAAACACAGACACCTCGGTCAGACAAAATCTGGCGATTGTCCAGATATTGGATCTCGGAGGAGTATGTCGAGGCGGAAATTGACCAGGGTATTACTGATTACTGGCTGGCTAATGTACAATCTGCTACGCCCCATGGGAGATGGGATGCATTCAAGGTTTATGTCCGTGGCTGTTACCAAACAGCCATCTCACAAGCCAGGTATAACGCAAAACTGTCCATCGAAGAGGCAGAGACCAGGGCATAGGGGTTGGAGTCCCAGTATGTCATGACCCAAAACCCCATCACTCTCCTTGATATGCGATCTGCATACCGAGAACTAACAATACTAAGGGTGGCCGGAGCCAAAAAACGCCAGCTATCACAGACACAACGTATATTTGAGCAGGGGGAAAAAACAGGGCACATGCTGGCCTGGCTGGCAAAAGAACAACAACCCTCTACGTCTATAGCCCGCATTAGACAAGAAAATGGAACAGTAGCGACAGACCCACTGGTTATCAATGCCTGCTTTGCTTCATACTACGCCTCTCTGTATGCGTCCAGGGTGGACTACTCTGGGGGGGAGCTTGTCTCCTTCCTGGAGCGGATCACCTTCCCCATGATGAGCCCCGAGGCCAGGGTAAATCTGGACAAAGACATAACTATTGAGGAAGTTAAGATGGCGCTGGGTGAACTACAAGCAGGAAAGACCCCTGGGGCAGATGGACTCCCTCCCGAGTTTTATAAACAGTATGGGGAACAGCTCAAAATTAGGTTACATGAAATGGTGCTGGGGTCCCTAGAGGCCGGCACCCTCCCGGAGTCAATGGCGGAAGCCATAATAGTGGTCCTTCCCAAGCCGGGTAAGGACCTGGAACTCTGCTCATCGTACCGACCGATTTCCCTCCTTAACGCGGATGCTAAAATCCTAACAAAAATTTTGGCTAAAAGGCTCAATGAGGTCATACTGTCGCTGATCCACGAGGACCAGTCGGGATTTATGCCCGGCAAGGGCACGGACATAAACCTTCGTAGGTTATACACGGTCATGGGGGCCACGGGACACCTGGCCGAGTTCGACGCAGTGGCCTCCCTGGATGCGGAGAAAGCATTCGACTCGGTGGAGTGGGAATATCTATGGGAGGTCCTGCGTCGATTCGGCTTTGGTCCAAAATATATTGCCTGGGTGCAGGCCCTCTATAGGGCGCCGAGGGCTAGGGTTCGCACGGGCGTGATACTCTCGCCAACGTTTCGGTTACATAGGGGCACGAGGCAGGGGTGTCCATTGTCCCCTGCCCTGTTTGCCTTGGCTATTGAGCCCATGGCCATTATGGTGCGGTCCTCTCCCCTGGTGAAGGGCATACAAATTGGCTCTTCACAGGAAAAAATATCCTTATACGCGGACGATACCCTGCTATATCTAAGAAACGATTCTGGCTCCCTGGAAGCGGCCCTCGCAATTATAAATGAATTTGGCAAATACTCTGGCATCCGCGTTAACTGGACCAAGTCGGTCATTTTTGCACTGCACCCGGGGGAGGCCTCCCTGTCAGACAACACACCCCTGAAGAAAGTCTCACAGTTTAGGTACCTAGGGATAGAGATACATAGGGACAAAACACAATTTATCCCCCTGAACCTGACGCCAGCTATGTCCTCTTTAGTACAGAAGTGCACGGCATGGAAGACGCTACCCCTGACTCCAGTAGGGAGAGTAAATCTGATCAAGATGTCTCTCCTGCCCAAATTTTTTATACATATTTAGGCAAACGCCGATGCATATCCCAAATACGTTTTTTAAAAAGCTTGACTCGGTACTGACGACCTTTATATGGCAGGGCAATATCCCCAGAATAGCCAAAACTACCCTTCAAATGCCACTTTCACTGGGGGGTCTGGCCCTCCCATGCTTTCAAAAATACTATTGGGCGGCAGTTTTGGTGACGCTTCGGTGGTGGCTGTCAGAAGAACCGGCGAATCCCGCCTCGACTTTGGAGGCGGCGCTGCTTGGTTCCTACTCCGAATTAAGAAACCTAATCCACCGGGGGCCTGGGTCTAATCCTGATATAACATACTCCATGAAGACTACCCTTAAGGTTTGGGGGATTGTCAGGGACAAGATTCTAAAGTTTACAGGTTGGTCTCCCTATACCCCGCTATGGGGAAACCCCAGACTGCCCCACTTTCAATCCATACCGGACCCGGTACTGTGGGCGAGGCACGACATAGTGACACTAGCGGACATATCTGGCACGACGGGCTTGCTTTCGTTTGATGCGCTGAAACATAGCAAAGGGCTCCCTAACAGTATGTTTTTCAGATACTTGCAGATCCGCCACGCCTACAGCTCCCAATTCCCGACGCCACGAAGGATGGGAACATCGGGAATTGAGAATATACTGAGGGAGGAGGGAGGGACGAAGGTCCTCTCCAGGGTGTATTCGGCCCTGGCTGGCCTGGATACTTCTAAGGTGTCCCAGCTGTTCTCGGTCTGGCAGGGAGATATTCCCTCGTTGGCCGACGATGACTGGGAAGAGGGATTTCAACAATACCTCCCCCTGATGATCTCTGCACGGGATAGGTTCATCCAACTGAAATTTATACACAGGGCATATTTTTCGCCACAGCGACTGGCCAAGATATACCCTACACATAGCCCGCTGTGTGCTAAATGTGGAACAGAGGAGGGCTCCTTCTTCCATGTGGTGTGGTCGTGTAGCCTAATCCAGTCATTCTGGAGAGGAGTGGTGGACAAAATAAACCTGGTCAGTAAGCTTAGACTACCCTGTGACCCAATTCCACTGCTTCTAGGTGTGGTGGATACGTTGGAGGGACCTCAGGCCAAGAAGTTATTTGTGTTCTATGCTGCTTTCTACGCAAGAAAAGCGATATTGCTACATTGGAAGGGAGCTGCCCCCCCAACAACACAATTTTGGAGGACCCTTATCAACAAAGCTCTCCCCTTGTATAAACTTACATATATGGGCCGCAACTGTCCTAACAAGTTTAACAAAATCTGGAACCCCTGGGTGCAGGAGGAGAGGCTGACTTTGGACTAGGAAGAGGGTGAGACGAGGACCACATTGGAGGAGATTGGGAGGTATGTGAATGACCCCAAGGAGACGAGGGACGTATGGTGGGGACGATGTAGATGGGCGTGGAGAGCAGTGTGACCCCCTCCTCCCCGATCCGAGGATCGGGGGGGGAGGAGCTGGAGAATTGCGGGCACAAGGGGGGGCTGAGAGGTACCCTGCACGAGACGATAGGGCATGACATGCTGGGAATGTTGATGGGAGGGCTGGAGTGTGGCAGTTCACCACACCCACTTGGACTATGTAAGGCACTGGGAAGAGTGTACTATGACCAATGTTAATCCGGGTTTGTTTCCCCCCTCTTTCCCCCCGTTCCCCGCTCACCCCTCCTGTAACGAATTCTGTATCTCATTTCCCTTCCCTATGAGAACACTGTTTACATCTGATAACCTGTGTTCCACACCAATGATTGTATAAATACCCTGCACATGTAGAACATTCGTTGCATTTGAAAATGATACACTGTACCGTTGTATTTCTTTGTATTTTTTCCTTATTTTGAAAATAAAAACCGTTTTTGTTAAAAAAAAAAGATATAGTGACCGCAGGCTCCTGGGGAGACCAGATATAGTGAATGCAGGCTCCTGGGGAGACCAGATATAGTGAATGCCGGCTCCTGGGGAGAGCAGATATAGTGACTGCAGGCTCCTGGGGAGAGCAGATATAGTGAATGCAGAGTCCTGGGGAGACCAGATATAGTGACTGCAGGCTCCTGGGGAGAGCAGATATAGTGAATGCAGGCTCCTGGGGAGACCAGATATAGTGAATGCAGGCTCCTGGGGAGACCATATAGAGAATGCAGGGTCCTGGGGAGACCAGATATAGTGAATACAGAGTCCTGGAGGGACCAGATATAGTGACTACAGGGTAATGGGGAGACCATATAGAGAATGCAGGCTCCTGGGGAGACCAGGTATAGTGAATGCACGCTCCCGGGGAGACCAGATATAGTGAATGCAGGCTCCTGGGAGACCAGATATGGTTAATGCAGGCTCCTGGGAGACCAGATATGGTGAATGCAGGCTCCTGGGGAAGCAGATATAGTGAATGCAGGCTCCTGGGGAGACCAGATATAGTGACTGCAGGCTCCTGGGGAGAGCAGATATAGTGAATGCAGGGTCCTGGGGAGACCAGATATAGAGAATACAGGGTCCTGGAGAGACCAGATATAGTGACTGCAGGGTAATGGGGAGACCATATAGAGAATGCAGGCTCCTGGGGAGACCAGGTATAGTGAATGCAGGCTCCTGGGAGACCAGATATGGTGAATGCAGGCTCCTGGGGAAGCAGATATAGTGAATGCAGGCTCCTGGGTTTAGACATTTCAATAAAGTTGTTTAAAAAAAAAAAAAAAATACAAAAAAAAAAAAAAAGTTAACAGCAACGCATTGTACCACAATCAGCGCATAGGCACTGTAGTGACCCTACTGCCTCTGGTGGTAACAGACCTTGAAAGTGATAAACTGCCTGTGCTGGGTGAGAATCTTAACAAATCGCTTTCTGGGGAACGTTTATTTTATTGTGTTCAACTAAAAAAAAAAAAAAAAAAAAAAAAAAAAAAAACAACGCTGAGGGGTAATGCAACCATAAACCATGCCAACATGGTTATTATACAAACTGCCCAGTAGGGGGCCTCGTATCTTTTATGTCATAATGACTGCTTCATATCATGGTGGAATACACTCAAAATTCAGAAGGAAGGACAGTCCCATCTAAACACCCATTAATCCCTTCACATTAAGGGTAAAACAAATGTTAACAACTTCTGCTCCGGAAGGTTTACCCCCCCCCCCCCCTTCATGACCTGGCCATTTTTTGACCTGGCGATACGGCACTGCGTTATTTTAACTGACAATTGCGCGGTCGTGCGATGCTGTACCCAAATAAAGTTTATGTCCTTTTTTTTTCCCACAAATAGAGATTACTTTTGGTGGTATTTGATCACCTCTGCGTTTTTAATTTTTTGGGCTATAAACAAAAAAAGACCAAACGATTTTGGAAAAAAAAAAAATATATATATTTTTCTACTTTCTGCTATAAAAATCGAATTTCTTCATCAATTTAGGCCAATATGTATTTTGCTACATATTTTTGGTAAAAAAATAAGTCCCAAAAAGTGTATATTGATTGGTTTGCGCAAAAGTTATAGCGTGTACAATCTATGGCAGTGTTTCTCAACTCCAGTCCTCAAGGCGCCCCAACAGGTCATGTTTTCAGGATTTCCCTCCTCAGAACCGGCTGTGGTAATTACCAAAGGCAGTGAAACTGATCAAATCACCTGTGCAAAACAATGGAAAGCCTAAAAACATGACCTGTTGGGGCGCCTTGAGGACTGGAGTTGAGAAACACTGATCTATGGTATATTTTTATGGAATTTTTATTTTTTTACTAGTAAGACGGCGATCAGCCACTTATAGCAGCACTGCGACATTGCGGCAGACAAATCTGACACTAAGTGACACCAACACAGTGATCAGTGCTAAAAATATGCACCGTCACTGTACTAATGACACTAGCAGGGAAGGGGTTAACATCAGGGGCGATCAAAGGGTTAAATATGTGCCTAGGGAGTGCTTACTAACTGTGGGGGGAGGTGCTTGTACTGTGGAAGACAGAGATCCGTGTTCCTGCTTAGCAGAAAAAACACAAGATCTAACAAAACGTCAATCTGCCTGGTTTACATAGGCCGCCGTTCTGCCTCTGTCGGGAACGATTGGCCGGTTCCCGGCGTACACAGCGTGCCCGCTGGACCCGCTGATTGGCTCCTGCTGTGTCCAATCACAGCAAGAGCGGGCACGCCGCAGACCCTGGAAGTGCAGCCGCCGCCACCGCAGTAAATATACGTGGGCCGGTTGGCAAGAAATGTAAAAAAAAAAATCCTGCTCAAAATATACTGACCATGACCTTTGACTTTTTCTTGACCCAAACACTAACCCTGGTACTGACCTACATCAAACCTTGATCTAGGTTTTTTTTTTTCTTTATTTTTTTTTTATTTGTTTATTTATTTTTACATACAGTTGTTTGAGTCTCTCTCTGCAAGGATACAATGCATCTTTCCTCTCCTTTCACAGGGATAAACACAGGGATGGGCTGTGATTGATCACTGTGATAACAGTAAACAGGACAAATTGAGAGGGTAACGGTTATCACCAAAAGTGAAAGGAAAGCTCACATTTTGTGTTGTCACCAGAACAGGAATAGAGGGGAAACCTTCCAATGGGGACACTAGTTCTGGGATTCCCTCTCACTTCCTGTTTTGGCTATGGGACAGGATGTCAAGGAAAATCTACCCAATGGGACACCCGACAGAGGTTATAACCCCCCCCCCCCCCCGTTACGCCGAGGTGGAAAATAAAGTTTTGCCTTTAGTTCTACTTTAACACTTTCCTGCCCGGCCCTATAGTAAAATGAAGGCTGGACAGGACATTTGCCATTCTGGGTGTCATATGACCTCCTCTGCAGAAAGAGTCGTGCCACCGGACAGAGCAGATGACAGGTACGTGTACCGGCCCACTGCTGGTACCATGTGATCGCTGTGACCAATCACAGAAGATCATGGATGGCTTCCTTTCATTGTGTACCATTGTGTAGTAAGCACTGTGATTTGGCACAGTGCTTACATGGTAAGGACAGGGCCAAATCACAGTGCATCTGTACCATGTGATAGCTGTGGCCAATTACAGCAGATCATGGGCGGCTTCATTTCATTGCGCACCATTGTGTTGATCTATGCGATTTGTCCCAGTGATCACTTGGTAACGACAGGGCCAATCACAGTGCATTTGTACCATGTGATAGCCGTGGCCAATCACAGCTAAATCGCAATAGTGCTCACTAATTTAATTAATTTCATTCAGAAAAAATGGTTGCGTATAACAGTAAAATTCACTGGTATAAGCAATCATAATGAGTAAAAAAATAAAAAATCCTGATCACTTTCCCAAAGTAGTACAGAATTACTAATGGTAACATTTTATTGCTCTGGTCACAATGTGTTAAAAAAAAAAAAAAAAAAAAAAACAATGTAATAAAAAAAAAAAAATTTAATTTAATAAAAAGAAAATAAATAAAATGTATAAATTTGTTTATATTATATATATACACACTCACAAATTTGTTTATATTTTTTTACACATATACACACACACACACACACACACACACAACAATTTTTAATTTGTTTTATTTTTTAAACATCTTGTCACCAGTCGGTGTCCCTGATCACCGCCACATCAGTTATAGGATGATTCTGTTGTGCACTGGTGAAAGAATGTAAAAAATAAATAAATAAAAATAAAAAAAAAAATAGTTTTAAAATTCTTTATTTTCCAAAAAATTGTGCAAAAACAAAAACAAAAAAGCTCCCCATGCCTCTTACTAAATACCTTGGACTGTCTACTTTCCAAAAAGGGATCATTTGCTGTTTTTTTTTTTTACTGTCCTGGCATTTTTGGGCCTCAAGAAATGAGATCAGTCAACAATACATCATGATTGATCAATTTTATATATATATATATATATCCCATAGTTTGTGGACTCTCCTACAGGCTAAATAATATACACTGATTTGGGTTATTTTCACCAAAGAAATGTAGCGGAATACACTTTGGCCTAAATTTATGAAGAAAGATTTATTTGCAAAATTTTATAACCGAAACAAAGAAAACGTGTTTTTTTTTTCTCAAAATTCTTTTTTTTTTTTGTTTAGCAAAAAATAAAACCCAGTGGTGATTAAAGACCACCAAAAGAAATCTTTACGTGACAAAATGCAAAAAAATTTCACATGTGTACAGTGTTGCATGACCGCGCAATTGCCATTCAAAGTGTGACAGCGCTGAAAATTGGCCTGGGCAGGAAGGGGGTGAAAATGTCCAGTACTGACGGGGTAAATGAGGAGCCACAGATCACAAAGTTCAATGGCCGGTAATTTGGGGCAGCTCTGGCAGTGTCATATTTCAGGCACGCTGCAGGTTATGCTCCTCTAACACGTGACCCCCTGATGAGTTTTATTTCCTGCCATGTTGTTATGTTTCCAGTGTAATCCACCATGGATTATTTTTTTTCCCTTCTTTTTTTTTTTATTACTTTTTTTTATTTTTATTTTTTTATGGTTTTTTTTTAACACACTGTGACCAGAGCAATACAATGTTACCATTAGTAATTCTGTACTACTCTGGGAAAGTGATCAGGATTTTAATATTTTTTTACTCCTTATGATTGCTTATACCAGTGAATTTCACTGTTATAAGCAACCATTTTTTCTGAAAGAAATCGATTAATTTAGTGAGCACTATTGTGATTAGCTGTGATTGCCCACGGCTATCACATGGTACAAATGCACTGCGATTGGCCCGGTTATGGAATATAATGGTGGTGTAAACATAATCTATATATAGAACAAATAATAATCAGATGAATAACACCAAAAAAAACAATCGTTCTGTAACATGCAACACTCAAAGCCAAAACAATGCGATGAATAATTTTCCCCTCCCCCACCTGTTAGGGGACCACCCCCACCCCACCTTCTTCCTAATATTTCGCCTGCGGAAGGCGACGCACGAGATCAGCGTTAAAACTGGGTGGAAAAAAAAAAAAAGTCAGTCGGCCGGAGAAGGAAACGGCCGTGACTCCTCACATCCTTCAGATTGACCATGAAAACGCAACAAGCCTGCAAAGGGGTCGGGAGGCTGAAACATTTCCTTACTTGGAGCGCGCAAGCAACAGACTCCAAAGAAATGACTCCAGACATCGAAGAAATAATTCCAGCTACAATCAGAAAATCAATTCACCTTTTGTACAGCCCACTGCAAGCAGGTTAAGCAGGCTTCTCACAGTGCCTCTGCACTGCCTAGAAGTGTATGGCCTGCTAAAGAGGAGTTCGGGAAATATTCAGACAACGAGAAGCTCCAACATAACCTCTTCCAACTATCTTAGACCAAGTCCACACATGTGCAGTTCAGCTGCGATTTAGATGCGTTTCTGATGTGAGTTTCAGGATCGGGCGGCCGCTGCATTCCTAACAACCAATGACCAGCTGTCAGTGGGGTTCCCCGCTAATAGTTGAATGTAAACAAAACAAATTGCAGGCAATAATACTTCAGGAAAAAAAACAAAACAAAAAAACACAACAAATAGTGTGGGGGTCCCCCCACCCAATCCATACCGGACCCTTATCCAAGCATGCAGCCTGGCAGACCAGGAAACCATATCAGGCCACATGCCCTTAACATGGGAGGTCCTTCCCCCCTCCCCCCAAAGCTCCTTGTCCCCATGTTAATGATGACAAGGGCCTCTTCCCCACAACCCTGGCCGGTTGTTGTGGGGGGTGTGCGGGCAGGGGGCTTATTGGAATCTGGAAGCCCCCTTTAACAAGCAATCTGGAAGCCCCCAGGTCCTGCTCCCCTATGTGAATAAGTATGGGGTATCCCATACGCACTGTACTTCTACTCATTCAGAAGAAGAAAAAATAAGGA
>JAQSEC010000163.1:0-13432 GCA_028564925.1 Lithobates sylvaticus | reverse complement strand
GCTGCACTTGACTCAAGTGAGTGTTGGTTGTATTGAACACACTGAGTCAAGCTCCTAAAGAAGTGACATTCTAGATTGCGAAACATGTAGAGCAGATCTGTTTTATATCAAGGAGGACAAGTGGAACCCACTCTGAGAGGAGTATACAGGGGGTCCCCGAGTTACGAACTCGTTAGGGACTGCCCGCCTGTACTTAAGTCGGAAATGTTCGTAAGTCGGCCGCGCATGCGCAGACCGACAAATACGACCATTTCCGGACATTTCCGATGTTCCGTCCAATGCCGTTCTGCGCATGCGCGGCAAATTACGGACATTTCCGAAGTTTTCCGAGGCTCCGAATGGCCGTGCATGCGCAGAACGGCCAAAACACGGCGGAACACGGCGGAAAATGGCGGAGGGTCCCCGCAGCGCCTCGTTCGTAAGTAGGGGATGTTCGTAGGTCGGGCGTTCGTAAGTCGGGGACCCCCTGTATATATACTGTATGTGGGCATATTTCAATTATTGTCACACAGGAAGTATTATCTATTAGCCCCCGTACACACGGTCAGAAATTCCGACCACAAAATACGTTGGATTTTTTCCGACGGATTTTGTCCGACACTGGTGTTGCATACCCATGGTCGGACAAAGTTGTCGGAAAAACCGATCATTCTGAACGTGGTGACGTTTGTTGCATATGACAGAACTACGTAGAGGCTAGTAGCCAATAGTTTTGGTCTTGAAATTTGATCTGAGCATGCGTGGCACTTTGTCCGTCGGAATTCTCTACCCACGATCGGAAAAAGTCCGATCGGATTTTGTTGTCGGAAAATTTGAGAGCAAGTCCGATGGAGCCCACACACGGGCGGATTTTCCAACAACATGGACCGATCGGACATTTTCCGACCGTATGTACGGGGCATTACACCCTCCAGGTCCTACCTATTTTTTGTCACGTTATTGTCTTATATGTATAATGTTATGCATTTTAATGTAGATCAATAAAATATATTACTTTTATACATGCCGCTAAAGTCCATCATTCTAATTCTTATTCATTTCAGACTATTTGAGATGTGGCACATTTTTACTATGGATGCCTTATTGCCACCTAAGGGCACTGAAATTTAATCTAGTATTCCATTAAGTCTGTAAATCTTTCATGTTTTTAAATTATAAACTGTCATGCCATCTGTAGTTAATGGTGTGCAATCATCATGCTTGTCATCTTGTTATTTCAATGAAATAAAATCAACTAATCTGTTGGGCATAGAAAAGTAAACAGTGTAGTTGCATTTAAATGTGTTCTTGTACCAGGCATATTTTTTTATTTATTTACATTCTTAAAATGTACAGATTTGGGAGAGTTTTGCAAACAAATGTTTGTTCGCAGAACTTTTATTTTCTCTGGAAGTTATAGCTGCATTGCTAAAAAAATAAACAACAGTGAAACATTACAGACAAAGATAAAATAAAAATACATTAGGGGCGAATACAGGAAGTTTGATACAGGAACAAAATTGTTCAGACATTAATCATTTCCACCATAAATTGGAAATATGTCAGAATGGGCGTGCCCTTAAAGCTGGACAGTATGCTAGAAGTAAATTGAAAATGGTGCTGATATACATATATACTGTACTGTTCACAAAAGATCATAATTTGTGTATGTTTTTAAAATGGAGGACTAATGCAGCAATTTAGAAATTGGTTGAAAGTTTTAGCACTGGGAAACACTTTTTGAAAGATAAAAAGTGCATTTTATATACATCTATACAGATCAGACCAAAATGAGGGACAAATGAGGGGGGATGAGGGACAGAGGGACTTTGTCAATCACAGTAACACACCTCTGCTAGGATCCCCACTACCAGGGCTGGACTGGGACAAAAATTTGTCCCTGGACATCATCCAGACCGGCCCCCTTTAATTTTGCATACAAAAACAGTATATATTGTTATATATACTGTTGGGGGGGTGGAGGACACAGGGGGACAACATGGGGGTGGAGGACACAGGGGGACAACGTGGGTGGGGGGGAGGACACAGAGGGACAGCGTGGGGGTGGAGGACATAAGGGGAAACCATGGGGGGGGGGGGTGGAGGACACCGTGGGGGGGTGGAGGACACAGTGGGATACAGTGGGGGGGTGGAGGACACAGTGGGACACTGTGGGGGGTGGAGGACACAGTGGGACACCGTGGGGGAGGGGGGGTGGAGGACACAGTGGGACACAGTGGGGGGTGGAGGACACAGAGGGACAGCATGGGGGGGGTGTGGTGGACACCATGGGGGGATGGAGGACACAGTGGGACACAGTGGAGGAGAGAGGGGGACAGCATGGAGGCTGGAGGACAGAGGGACAGCATGGAGGAGGAAACAGGAGAGTATCTTGGGGACACAGTGGGGGGTGGAGGACACAGGGGGACACAGTGGGGGGTGGAGGACACAGGGTGACACAGTGGGGGATGGAGGACACAGTGGGGGGGGTGGAGGACACCGTGGTACACAGTGGGGGGTGGAGGACCCAGTGGGACACCGTGGAGGGGTGGAGGACACAGTGGGACACCGTGGAGGTGGAGGACACAGTGGGACAGTATTGGGGGTGGAGGACACATAGGGACACCGTGGGGGGTGCAGGACACTGTGGGTGGTGGAGGACACCGTGGGGGCTGGAGGACAGAGAGGTACAGCATGGGGGAGGAAACAGGAGAGTATCTTGGGGCCTCCTGCGATCATGTTTGGGCCTGGGTCCCCTACTTCTGTTCCTTGCTGCCTCTGCTCCCCCCTCCCCAGTAATGTTGATAGTATACAGCCTCACCCGATGCCTGCAATAAGACCTCTCATGGCGCGCTGCTCTCTGCCGGCCCCTCCGCTCTTCTCGTCCGTCCCGGATGATGTCATGTACAAGCACCTGGGGTGGACAGGAGGGAAGGAGGGGCCGGCGGGGAACAGCATGCTTTGAGAGGTCCTATTGCAGCCGCTTCTAGTGCTAGTGTTGCAGAGCCTGTCATGGGGCCCCACAGTGCCTATAGGTCAGTCCACCCCTGCAGTACAGCAGTGCTCAAAGTAATGGTTGCGCGGGCCGTTGGACAACAATTGTCAAAAGGAGCGTACAAACGGTAAGATTGTAGGATAACAGTCTGTCAACAGACAATCCCTGCCAACAATCGTACCGTGAGTACGAGGCTTAACAGTGGGTGACTTATCAAAGGAAACAGGCCAAAAACTGGCAAGCCAATTAGCTTCAGGCACTGCTCAGGTATTCTGGCAGCCTGTATTGGCAGCTGACATAATACAATACACCAGCAGGGGGGAATCTTCTAGCCACACTGATTATGTGGGTGGAGCAATCTGTTGAATTTTCTTTGTTCAGTCCACAAGCTGAATTAAATATATCTATTATGTCGCGTACACACGATCGGAATTCTCGTCGGAAAAAAACTCTGACGGTTTTTCGCTCAAACTGTCTTGCCTACACACGGTCACACCAAATTCCGACCGTCTTGAACGCGGTGACGTACAACGCTACAATGAGCCGAGTTCAATGCTTCCGAGCATGGGTATGAATTTTGCGCGTCAGATTTGCTACAGACGATCAGAATTTCTGATAGAAACCTTTTCCGTCTGAAAAATTGAGAACATGCTCTCAATTCTTTGCTGTCGGAAATTCGGCCAGCAAAATTCCGATGGAGCCTACACACGGTTGCATTTTCCGATGAAAAGCTCTCATCGGTCTTTTGCTGGCCGGAATTCCGATCGTGTGTACGCGGCATAAGTGTATGGCCAGCTTTACCATGGCCCTGCCCAGTGATTGCAGTACTGCTTGGACCAAGAGTAAGAGGTGAGAACTTGAAAGTTTCTCCTAATACATGAACTAGTATTGTCCCAAGCTGTCCCCTGCACACACTGTGTAGGAAGGTGAACTGTCTGCTAACATTCAGTGACATATGGTGTACGGATTCCTCCTTGCCATTTTTCCTTTTTGGGGTTAATTGGATATTTGAGACATAATTAATTGAAGGTGGAAGTTCGTTCTTTAAGTTTTATTCTCAGAGGGTTCATTCCAGTGCCGATCCTGACCTCCCTGGGGCCCTAAGCAAAATTCTGCTAAGGGGCCCTCTACCTGACCCGTGATGCCGTGAGCATAGGTCCCCAGAGAGCCTTCTCTTACATCAGGGTCCTCAGAGAGCCTCCCCTTACGTCAGGGTCCCCAGAAAGCCCCTCCTTACATCAGGATCCCCAGAGAGCCCCCCTTACATCAGTGTCCTCAGAGAGCCCCTCCTTGCATCAGGGTCCCCAGAGAGCCTTCCTTAAATCCTCACCATGCCAATCATTGCAGCCTCACCGTGCCCATCATTGCAGCCTCACCGTGTTAATAATTGCCACCTCACTGTGCCCATCATTGCAGCCTTACTGTGCCCATCACTGCCGCCTCACCGTGTCCATCATTGCCACCTCACGGTGCCAATCATTGAAGCCTTACCATGCCAATCATTGCAGCCTCACCGTGCCCATCAATGCCACCTCACCATGGCAATCATTGCAGCCTTACCATGCTTATCATTGTAGCCTCACCGTGTTAAAAATTGCCGCCTCACCGTGCCCATCATTGCCATCTCACCATGCCAGTCATTGCAGCCTTACCATGCTTATCATTGCAGCCTTACCATGCTTTTCATTGCAGCCTCGCTGTGTTAATAATTGCCACCTCACCATGCCAATCATTGCCGCCTCACCATGCCAATCATTGCCGCCTCACCATTCCAATCATTGCAGCCTTACTGGGCCCATCATCATTGCAGCTTAATGGTGCCCATCATTGCAGTCTTTTTTTTTTTTTCAAAGAAGTTTATTGAAAAATCAAACAGATTGACATAACATCAAGCATATTGTGCATATTATAACGTTAGTATAGACAAAAAGGAAGACTTTCCCCAGAAATGGCAAACAAGCTGGAACATACAAACAGAAAGAGAGTCAGGAACAAGAATCCAACATAGGCCTACATACATAGGCATACAGCATTAAGTAAAGAATAGTGAAGTGTCTGGTTTATTGTTGACTCCGGAGATTATGAAGCATATTAAGCATACCCGTGTAAAATAGGGAGAAAAGTGACCCGTGTACAAGCTGGAAGGTTGGATTGGCGCCATAAGGGAGACATGTGGTCAAGTGTGTGTAGTGTGGTGATGATTCTACCCTTAAGGTTAGGCACAGGGGAAAGTGACCGTACGGGTCATGTAAGCGTTTACCTATGTGGGGAGTTCAATTATCATAAGATACGTTCAGTATGACGGTATGATGTTGTCAGACGTGGAATATTGGGGACAGGGTGAGTAGCTGAGTGGGAATGTCAAGGGAGGGGAAGAGGAGAATAGATGTGGGAGGTACAAGGATTGGGTAAAAGGGTGGTGGTGGTCTCGTCCTGCCTCCCTCCCCAGACAGGATGTGTTTATCCCAATAGTTGTGTAGATACCACCAGCAAGCGAGGAGGGTGTATGTTTTTTACCTGATTGGGAGTACAGTATTCCTGCAAGAGAGATAGAGAGCGGCGTGTCACCAATTTACGTTCTCAACTTTATGGTTCTTATTTATGCAGAGTTAGGTCGGTTGAGTATTTAAGTGAGAGAATTCTGTGGTCGTTTGGAAATGTAACCAACAGGCCCATTTGAGTCCGTATTTTTGTGGGGTGTCACGGGAGCAGTGAACGAGTTCCTCCATTTCAGACATTCTGTTGATTCTCCTAAACCATTCCTTAAGGGTGGGAATGGCTTGGGATTTCCAGTGAACAGGAATGCAGTGTTTCGCCGCATTAATCATGTGCATTGCCAAAGATTTGTGGTAAGCCGATTGAGAAAGGCGTGTGTGATGGAGTAAGAATTGAGAGGGGGTAAAGGGTAAGTCATAGGTCGTAACATGGTTAGTGATACGGTGAACTTCCTTCCAGAAGTTCTGTATGTGAGGGCATTGCCACCAAATATGCAATAATGTGCCCCTGTCTGCGAGGCACCTCCAACAGGTGTCAGGAATATCGTGGTTAAATTTATGTAACAAGGACGGGGTGCGGTACCAACGCGTCTGGAGTTTGTAACCGTTCTCCTGTGTTGAGACATTCATGGAACCCTTGTGGATATTCGTGTGTATGTTGGTCCAGTCTGCCTCTGATAAAGTAATGGAGAGGTCCCTCTCCCAAGCAATACACGCGGTGGAGCCGTCAGGTCGGCGGTCCGCAAAGAGAAGGGAATGGGTTGTGGATATGAGGTGCGTTTGGGGAGCCATTTGTACACATAGTTTTTCAAAGGGTGACAGCGTTCTATGGCATGGGGCCTGTTTGCTTAGGGAGCCCAGGAAGTGAGTAATCTGGTTATAATTCCAGGTCGGAATGGAAGGTTTGTCATGTATTGTGGCTAATTGGGAAGCAGAAAGTAGCCGTTCACGGGCATAGAAGTGGTGAGCTAGGGCTCGGGATTGTGGCCATAGGTCTTTCAGAAAGCATTTAGACATACCCGGAGAAAAATTGGGGTTCATTAGTAACGGAGTCATGGGACCCGGAATGGATGAAAGAGATGTATTGTGACATATGTTAACAAAGGAGTGGATAGTGGGTTTGATCAGCGGGTGTAGACCCACATCTTGATATGACAGGCAGTTTTTGATCCATGGTAGGGATGCAAGGGGAAGCGGCGTAAGGGATGTTTCCAGAGCTACCCAGTCTTTTGTGGAGTCATGAACGTTCCAGTCGATAATGCGTGTCAGATGGACAGCTTTGTAGTAATTATGAATGTCAGGTAGTCCTATTCCCCCTAAATGTTTAGGCAGTGTGAGTTGTGTATAGCTTATTCTCGGTTTGTGACCTCCCCAGAGAAATTTGGAGCACAGGCTTCTGTATGATTTGAAGAAGGTGGGGGGTATGTGGATAGGCACTGTTTGAAGTATGTAGAGAACCCTTGGTAGTGCGTTCATTTTCAGGATCGCTGCCCTGCCAAACCACGAGAACAGCGGCTTATTCCAGTGAGTCAAGTCCATCGTTAACTTATTCAGCAGAGGAAGGTAGTTTTTTGTGTAAAGATCTTGTAGCTTGGCAGGGAGTTGAATGCCCAGATAAGTGATTGCATCAGATTTCCAGTGGAAGGGGAAGTTTTCCTTGCAAAGAGCTACTGTTTGAGGGGGCAGTGTAACATTGAGTGCAAAAGATTTGGAAAAGTTGATCTTAAGATTGGACAGTACATTGAAGCGTTTGAATTCTGCTAGAACTACCGGGATTGTAGTATGGGGTTGTGTAAGGAACATTAATATGTCATCCGCAAAGGCGGCAAGTTTGAAATCCCTATGAGATGTCCGTATACCATGTATGTCAGGGTTGATTCTAATGCTGTTCAAAAGAGGTTCAAGGGTGAGGACGAATAGTATCGGGGATAGTGGGCAGCCCTGTCTCGTACCATTATGGATGGAGAAGGCACTCGACAGGGTGTCGTTCACTCTAATTTTCGCTGTAGGGTGTGAGTATAGGGATAGAATGAGATCAAGCATGCGTGGACCCAGACCTATAGAGTGCAGTACAGCTGACATATAGTCCCATGCAACCCTGTCGAATGCCTTCTCCGCATCCAGAGAGAGAAAGAAGCCTTTTTGGTTTGATGACGTAATACAATGATGTAAATTGATGGCCTTTATGGTGTTGTCCCTGGCTTCCCGGCCAGGGACAAATCCCACTTGGTCCTTGGAGACTAATGAGGGGAGGAGTGGCAATATCCTGTTGGCCAGTATCTTTGAGAAAATTTTGAGATCTACGTTGAGTAGAGAGATTGGCCTATAGTTAGCTGCTTGAGTAGGGTCTTTGTCGTCTTTGGGAAGAACCACTATGTGCGCTTCCAACATGTCTCGGGATAGCGGGCTGTTTGGAGAGATTGAGTTGAAAGCCTTCCTGTATGGGGCATCTAGGTAGTCCTTAAAAGTTTTGTAGTAGCTAGCAGATAGTCCGTCCGGGCCCGGGCATTTGCCCGGTTTCAGTTGTTTTAAAGCCGTATCCCATTCCTGTCGGGTAATCGGACCTTCCAGAGAATCAGACATCTCTTGGGAAATGGTCCTGGGGCAATGTTTATTTAGGAACTGTGCGATATCAGTTGCCCTAGAGGTGGGTGTGTTGGTTGTGGGTTTTGTGTCCCCAATATTGTATAGTGTTGAGTAAAATTTTTCGAATTCAGTGGCTATATCCGTGTTTTTCGTGTAAACCTCCCCTTTGGATGAGTGAAGTTTGTGAATTGTGTTTTTGGCTTTCCTAGTTCGAAGTGCTTGGGCTAGCAGGTGACCACTTTTGTTTCCAAATTCGTAAAAAAGCTTATGTGTAAGCATGTATTTTTTCCGTGTAATCTTGCCCAACTCCTCCTGAATTAGAGACCTGGTATCTATAAGTTCCTGAAGTAAATTCTGGGCTAGTGTGCGTTTGTGTAACGTCTCCAGCGTTTGTAGTTTGGTGTATAGGTCCGAAAGAGTCTTGCGTTTTTCCCGTCTGATTTTAGCTGTCATCGAAATAAGTTTTCCCCTGACAACGCATTTGTGTGCCTCCCATTGTGTCATGCTGGTCGTGTCTGGCGTATCATTGTCCGTAAAGTAGTTCTCTATACAGAGACGAATTTCCTCCTGTCTTCCTATATCTGATAGGATTGTCGGGTCCAGTTTCCAAGTCTGTGAACGTTTAATTTTTTCTGGTAAGGATAGCGAGATTGAGATGGGGTGATGGTCTGATATAGTCATGGGCTCTATGGTGGCTCTAGTTAAGAATGGAAGATCACTCTGGGTCAGGAAAAAGTAGTCCAGCCTGGAGTAGCGATTGTGAGGGTTAGAAAAGAATGTATAATCTCTCTCCTTGGGATGTAACGTGCGCCACGTGTCATGAAGCAGGAGGTTTTGAAGGCTTAGTTTGATTTGACGCAATGCTTTGTATGGCAGGTGGGAAGTACCCGAGGATGTGTCAATGATGGGTTCCAGGGGCACGTTGAAATCTCCGCCTACTATTAGTATACCCGATTGAAAGGTGGCTAAGCGCTGAGAGATGTCGCGGAAAAACGGGACTTGGGATGAGTTAGGGCTGTATATATTGGCCAGAGTTATGTGTTTATCCTTCCATGTCCCTTTTAAGAATAAGAACCTACCCTGTTCATCTGCTAGCGTGTCTGTCACTTGGAAGGGAACAGTTTTAGACAGGAGAATCGAGACACCTTTCGATTTGGCTTCCGGATTAGTAGCGTGGAAGTCGTGTGGATAAAAGAAATTGGCCAATTTTGGTCTGGATTTTGAGCAGAAATGAGTCTCTTGCAGGAAGACTATGTCAGCTTTCATGCTACGCATATTGGCAAGAACTTTTGAAAGTTTTTCAGGAATATTCAAGCCTTTTGCGTTTAGGGAGATCAGTTTAAGGGTAGGACAAGAGGAACTGTGGTTAATTGCAGCCATAGTGAGCTGGTTATATTGTTGGGGTATCTGTGGCTATCCTCTTTTGTATATCTTTAATGTTTTTTTTTTTTTTTGTTTTTTTTTTGTGTGTTCCCCCCTTTTTTTGTTTTTTTTCCCCCTCCCCTCCTCACTTCGTCTTTAGGGTGTTAAGGGGGAGTCTATCCGGGAAGGGAGTCAAGACGGACCACCTATGGGAGATGGTTTTTTAGGGTTAGGTCGGAAGAAAAGATATGGGTGAGAGGCAGGTGGGGTGGGGATAAGGGAAAGGGATCTATATAGGTAAGAGAGCTTGTGGTGAAAAACTCAGGGGAGGTATGGGGGGGGGGGGGGGTAGGTAGGTAAGTGAGTATGATCTGGTGGCGGGTCAGACCACTGGTCGACCCGGTGTGTAAGGTACCAGAAGAGGTCAGTGGAATCTCACAGAGACCACTGTGTGTGGGAGTGGTAGAGAACGGTTTCTAGAGGGAGATAATCTCACGGTCCCAAGAGGCCATATTAGGTTAGATGTGGGCAGGTGGGGGCTGGGTGTACAAAAGATATAGTGGTCAGTACCCGGGTTCTGCGGGGAGGTGTATGGTATATGCCCGCTAGGTATATGTGTCAGTAGATATGAGATGTTTCGGCAAGATATAGCGTCACATGGTATGAAAAGTATATAACCACAATGTAACATCAACAACAGTTGTATACAGATTATGAGGAGACAAACTTGTCTAACGATGGGTTCCACGGGAACGTGCATATGTATATTATAGATGATGTGCTTAAAAAATACCTGAGGGCCCCCTTGGATACAGGATCACTGCATGGTGGATCATCCTCTAACTCGTAGGGAAGGCCAGGATGGCATCCTGTGTGATGACTCAGCATGCGAGGGATAAAGGGTAGCTAGTGAGAGAGTCTCAAGCCAGTGTAGAGACAAGGTATGTAAGCTCAATATATTAAGAAGAGGAATCTTTTGAGCACCCTCCTCTGTGCTATTACCATTAAGAAAGGCACCTCCAGACCCAAAAAAGGAGATAACAGTCCAAGTCATATGGATAGGCAAAGTGTACATCACTTGCACATACGGAGTGAGAGGGAGGGCCTATGGTCTGGTTAATGTAAAGAGTAGGACGGGTGCTTCGTGTTGGAAGCTCCGGTCCTATTCCGTATGTCAGAATTGCATGCTCCTCTAAACTAAAGTAAAAAGTGGATGCTCGCCATTTCCCCCCCCCCCCATTTGAAGACATTGTTTCCCTAATTCTATTTCACCCCCCCCCCCCATCCCTACCTCTTTTTTGTGCAACTCACACCCTTACCTCAGGATATTCGTACCCTCTACACCTCAAAATATCCTGCGTGCTGTTTACAGTGGAATTGACTAGTGCCAGTAGCGGTAGCGGCCCCTCCGAAGGTCTACTCTCTACCAAGTTAAGTGGGGAGTGCATATATAATGAGTCAAGGTACGGTATCTCGTGCCCTCGAGTGTTGGGGTGGTCTGAAGTGACTCTCCTTGACAGACAATGGTCATATTTCAACACAACGTTCCCTCACCAAGGTAATAAAATCAAGTTTTAGTATATCACAGTGTCATATTTCCAATCCTATAAACTTTGTACAGCAACCTGTAAAGAGAGCGCTTAAGTGATTATACATTACATATCAAGTGTACAGGGGTGGGATTATATAGCGGCAATTCGGAGAGAACAGAGCAGTGCATTTCCTACTTTAGGGTCATTCGGGGCAGGAAAAGGATACGGCACATCTGTCTGAAAGTTGACAGAGGTGAGTGGGTTTGACAATGTCATACAGCACTGCCTTTGTGCTGAGAGGAGAGTCACCTTTACTGAAAGTGTAAGTCCAGACCTGGTTGAACATTTGGATCGATCATCTGGTATCAGCTGTAGGGAATAACTCCTAGGTAAGTATGGTGGGGGTTACATATTGTAACTGGGGGGTAAAAAAAAAATCCATATGGAGGGGGGGTTCACCTGTTGAAATCGAGATCCTCTGTGGCTAGGTGAAGGTATTTCTATGGGGCGGTATATGTATTGGCCATGAGTCTTCTCTGGGGGGGCCCTCATGAAAGGGGAAGATTAATATACTATTGTATGCAGTTCATAGTTCCCGTGGAGGAAGTTCAAGGTGTACCAGGTAACTGTGTGGGGAGGCAATGTGGAATAAGAACAAGTGGTGTAAGACCAACCCATCCAGTAATCGGAGGGTTAGGTACCTGTTCATGTATGGCGTGCTTTGCGATGATCCGGAGATGCAGTAGGGCTACCATTTCGCAGCGGTCCCGCGGCGTTTGAGGGTGACGGAGGAGGATGAGCTCTGCGACGGCGGTTGATGCTGAAGTTGCCCGCTTCGATCACGTCATCCATGGAAGTTGCTCTTCTCATCGGGGGAAGACGGAAGTCACTGTACCAATCCGGCAGGGCGACAAGAGGGATGTTGAGGGAGGTGCAAAAATGCTCTAGGTCTTCTGGAACTCTGAGGTTAACAGAACGGCCATTTGCTGTGGCAGATAGGCAGAAAGGGAACTTCCACCTGTACACTATTGCGCGTGATCTCAGGACATCCAGCAGGGGTCTCAATTCCCTTCTCCTCTGAAGTGTAATGGTGGATAAGTCCTGGAAAATTTTTATTTCAGTACCTCTATATGTGAGGCGAGCTCTGCCTCTGGCTTTCCGCAGAATTTCTTCTTTTGTGAGGAAATCAGTGAGGCAGCAGATCACGTCTCTAGGGGGATCTGTGTCCCTTCCTCTAGGTCGCAAGGCTCTGTGCATCCTTTCCATGGGGATTGGTGTGTCAGGGGCCCTCTCCAGCAGGTCATTAAATAAATCGGTGATCGTGCGGGTGAGCACATTCACATCTATGGATTCGGGGAGTCCTCTTACCCGGAGGTTCCGGCGCCTCCCCCTATTATCCAAATCTTCCATGTGTCTATTGATTTCTCTGAGGTGTACAGCATGGGATTCCGTCACTTGCTGTATGTGGCAGAGGGAGGTATCATGGCGGGTCTGCGTTTCCTCAAGATCCTCCACCCTCAGGGATATAGCCTGTATGTCTGTGCGGAGGTCTTGGATGGCCTCCGCTATTGTAGCTGACAATGACTGTTTAATGTCAGCAGCCACAGACCTCAGATCAGCCATACTGATCGCGGATGCCGCCGTCATTTCCGCCGCTGGGGGGCTACGGCTGCGTGAGCGGGCAGTACTCCTACTCGAGGAGCGCGGCTCTGAGGCCTGTGAGTCCTGCGTGCTGTCTCTAGGCCGCGGCCGGAAGATCTCCGGTATTTGACGGCCCAATTGAGTACCTTGCGTCCTGGGGGACCGGGATCTGGTTGCTGGGGCACTCCGGGATGTGCTTTCCATACTACGCCCCGCTGATGCTGCCTGCAGTCAGAATGCTAGACCTTAGGGTCCGGGAGCCGAGGGATTAGGCGTCCATCACGGATCCGAGCCAGGCCACGCCCCGTTGTGACAAAAGTCCCACCCTCCTCCTAGACCAGCTTGTGTGATAGACAGAACACTGTATCTATCACACAAGCTGGTCTAGGAGGAGGGCGGGATCTTTGTCATAGCGCTGGCCGAAGGTTTCAGTCAGCTCTGAGACACAGCGGTCCTCCGACTCCCGCTGTGTGACAAGAGGAGGAGGGGGAGGAGGAGATTGGAGCTCGGGAAGCAGAGCCGATCCACCCTTGGGGGCCCTATGCATCTTGCATAGTGAGTGTATAGGGCGGATCAGCTCTGGTTCAGTCCCCCCCCATCTTGGCTGCTGGATCATGTCAGATCTGTACACAAGAACATGGTGCTGTGATTTTATATTGGCTGGTCATTCTCTTAGATTCATACCAACAGTCAACAGAGGTGTCTCCAGACAATTTTTTGGGGGGTTGCTGTGCTGGAAGTATGAGTGAGCGGCTTACCTACTGTGCAGATGTGGGCGTGGTCAAAACATGGGTGTTTCCAGCACATGGGTGTGGCCAGAAAGTGGGTTTTTCTTCATGGGC
>JAQSEC010002929.1:0-13103 GCA_028564925.1 Lithobates sylvaticus | reverse complement strand
GTTGTCAGAAAATTTGAGAGCAGGATCTCAAATTTTTTCAGACGGAAAAATTCCGATGGAGCCCACACACGGTCGGATTTTCCGACAACATTGTCCGATCGGACATTTTCCGTCGGAATTTCCGACCGTGTGTATGGGGCATTACAGAGGAGGTCTAGCACTAGAATTATTTCTCTCGCTCTAACATTTGCGGCGATACCTCACATGTGTGGTGCGAACACCATTTACATATGCGTGTGCAACTTACGTATGCGTTTGCTTCTGCGTGCGAGCACAGAGGGATGCTAAAGCCCCATACACACGCTCGGACAATCCGCGGACCAGGTCGGTCGGACTTTGTCCGACGTACTTTGTCCGATGTTGGCGTTGCGTACACACGGTCGGACTACGTTGTCGGAATATCCGGTCCGGAAGAACGTCGTGACGTAAGTCGTCGTCCACGAGATTACAAAAGGGAAGTTCAGCACCACGTCAGGCACCCGTTGGGCTCCTTCTGCTGATCCCGTGTTTATCGAGAGTTAGTGGAAGTTTGGTGACTTAAGATTCGCGCTTCTCAGTTTTCTGACTCAGATCGTTACTGCTCTTCAGTTTGTGCTTGTCGTGCGTATCTGTTTATTAGTGCGTGTAGTCAGTTCGCATTTGTTGGTCATTGCGGCCTATATCTTGATATAGGACGCTTTGATTTGCACTGCTTATTGTCTGCTCGTTGCTGGTATTCACTTCGTTCTTTCAGGCCTTGCTGTTTATCGGTGCTTTCTGTTTGTCCGTTCTGACCAGCCGACCTTTTGTGACCTTCTGAGCGATGTTTCCCGTGCGTACTCGTCGCCGAGTTCGTGCTGTACGCGGAATTGGTGTCGGGCTTTTAGCTTTGACCCAAGACCCGTCCATGAACAGAGTGATGAGGAGTATGTGGACCAAGAATTGGTTGCTTCAGCGTGACCAGTTCTCGCACATGCCTTTGCTTCGTGAGATCCGGGAGAATAATCCTGATGATTTCAGGAACTTTCTCAGGATGACGGACCCCGATTTTCACCGTCTTTTGGCTTTGCTGACCCCCTTTATCAGCCGGCAGGATACCTGCATGAGACAAGCCATTACTCCGGAGCAGAGGCTTGTTGCCACGTTGAGGTACTTGGCGACAGGGAGAAGTCTTCAGGATTTGAAGTTCTCTTCAGGTATCTCTCCCCAGGCCCTGGGAATCATTATTCCAGAGACCTGTTCTGCCATCATTCAGGTCCTGCAGGAGGACTATATTAAGGTAACATTTCTACTTTACTATTCCCTTCTATGTATGCTCTGTTTGCTAATGACTTGTATTTTTGACCTCCTTCCCTAATTACCATGATTGCAATATGTTCTAATATGCTGTGCCCCTTTTCTCCTTCATGCATTTTTCCCTTCACTTACCTCACCAGCATGCTCTTCTGCCCCAATAGACACCTATGGCCTAGTCACTTAAGCAATGTCTTTTGTCTGCTGCATAGTATTGTTTGCCCCAAAACACCCCCTAAAATATGCACAAATGTTTGCTGTGTGGTTTACTTCATGTAGAGCCCCCTTTTTTTGTTCTTTTGGTGGGGGGGGGGGGGGGGGCAAACTCATTAGGAACCCCCTCCCCCAACTGCTCTGTCAGATGGTACCAATCCTTTATCTGCTGGCTTTCCCAAGGTCAATACACACTATATACCTACCTCTTTATAGTGCGCATCTTTAGGGATGAATTCAGCAAAGCATGTAGTGCAAGGGGCTGCCTCCATACATTCCATTTCCTAATTTTTTGTCTTCTTTCCCTCCTATTAGCTTGCTTGGTAATTTAATAATGTCACACTGTGCCTGCCTTTTTTGGGGGGGGGGGGGGGGGATGTTATTTGATCTTTCCTGTGGCCTGCCAATAGTGTTAAGTACAGAGGGTCTGGCCAAACTAGGCCACATTATTGAGCCATTTGCCAATCAATGAAGTGCAGAGGGTTACCTGTCCACCACCCCCCCCCCCCAAAACCATAGTTATTGCCAATGTCCCATCAGAAGTGGGGGGATTGATGGGGGGGTGAGTAATCTGTGAAGGGGAGCCTCTACTTTTCTGTGTAAATACTTTCCAGCCTCCAATTTTATACAATGCTCTTGTTCCAAGATGTTGATTGTCTAATCTGCTTGCAATGTTTAGGTGCAAAGTGACTCATTTTTTTTTCTTGTTTCACTCCACAGTTCCCTTCCACGCCACAGGAATGGCAGACTGTGGCCTCCCACTTTGCCAGCCGTTGGGACTTTCCTAACTGCGGAGGGGCAATTGATGGGAAACACGTCCGCATCGTCCCACCGCCCAACTCGGGGTCCTACTATTATAATTATAAAGGGTTTAATAGTGTAGTGATGTTGGCGGTGGTGTCGGCAACATACGAGTTTATGTATGTGGACGTGGGGATGAACGGCCGGATATCGGATGGTGGGGCCATTACGCACACGGAGTTCTACTGGCGTCTCCAAAGTGGCAGTCTGTGCTTGCCACCTCCAGAGGAGAATGCCGAAGGACTCCCCTTCGTCTTTGTCGCAGATGAAGCGTTTGCGCTGACTCCCCATGTGATGAGGCCGTTCCCGATGAGGACCCTCACCCCGGACCAGAGGGTCTTCAACTACAGGCTGTCCAGAGCCAGAAGAGTGGTGGAGAACGCTTTTGGCATCCTGGCCAGCCGCTTCCGCCTGTTCCTGACGGCATTTAACTTGGCGGAATACAAACTGAACCACATAGTTCTTGCCTGTTGCATATTGCACAACTTCCTCAAAAGACATAACAGGAACTATGTGGTGCCCGTTGGCCCAGATGTGGAGGGCCCTCCAAATGCGGACCTCACAGCCCTTCGAGTGGCACGTCCAGGCTTGCCCCCTCTCAATGCCCGCGTGGTCCAGGACCAATATATGGAATACTTTGTGGGTAGGGGGGCCATTGCTCTGCCTGACGATGTGTGAGAGGCATTTTTTAATAAATCTGATATTTTAACCAACCTCTGATTTCTTGTCATTTCAGTCTTCTTTTTAGCTTATTTTACTTTGTCATTTTTTCCCTTTGCCTTCGACAGTGGTAATGCACTTTCTGGGCAAAAGGAGGTAACAGTCTCTTCTTCCCAAAAAGATTATTCTCATGTGTGTTTGCTACCTAATCTTTGGTCTAGAGAAGGTTTCTCCTGCATAACTGACACCCAAAATACTCCTTTTCAGCACCAGGTCTGACATGTGTGTATTCTCCAAAATGCTGTGCTCCGTGTTTTCGTACAAAGCACTGTGGGTGTCATTTACATAAGTCAAATCCGCTATGCTCTACAAGTGCATTGAAAAAGTTCCCTGGGAAAGGAAATTGCAGTGCAAAGTGGATTTGCCTTTAGTAAATAACACCCATTGCCCCCCATATCCTTTACATTTTACATACATAATGCATTGTTTTATTTAAATAAGGAAGCCACACATTTGGAAAAATAAAAAAGTTTACTTGGAAAACATTCACAAGTGCGTTTACAATCTTCACGCCAAAACTGACAACATCTTGGTTATTTACAACATTATTTACAAAGATTACGCAATTTGTAAAACCAGGCATGGAGCTAAGCAGAACCTATGAAGTAGGAAAGTTCAACTTTGTAAAGTGAAGACAAGATCAGACATGACTATATGTTCAAAGTGTGTTTGATCTTGCCTTCATCACATGGGGGGGTCACCCCCGAAAAGTGGAAATTTGGAACATGCACACAATTTGGTTATGAAAATGGTCATTAGATGGTAAAACACATGCCTAGAAGCTTCAAAAGTGCCATTTTCCATCATGGGGATGAATGGACGTTTTTTGGGGGTGCAACCCCTTCACCACAACCACTTTCGTAGTTCGTAAAGTGTTTGCACCCCCAAAAAAACGTTGCCATTCACCCACCATGATGGGAGCTAGCACATGTGGACACAATGTGTGCATGTTCCAAATTTCAGACAGTTTTTAAGTTGCAAATGTGTTCAGAAGCTGGCACAAATGTGTGTAAATTACTTGTTGCTTTTTCATATTTTTCCTAAAACATCAATGATGTTCTTCAATTTTTGTTGAACATCATTGATGTTTTGCTTTATGTAATCTAGATCTCTATTGCAGACCATTATCTCTCCGATGAGTACGTGGGCACTCTCTGTGGTAAAGTGCGATTTTTCTTCCACAACATCCACGTCACCTAAAAACCACAAACAAACAAAAATGGGGTGTTGGAAATGAGGCAGCCATACATGGATTAGCTTACCAGTAGCTGTGTTCTCCCACACTCACCTGTTGTGGTGACAATTTCTCCAAGTTCGATGATCTCTCCTTCCTCCTCCTCCTCCTCCTCTGCTTCTGCTCTTTCCCCTTTTTTGGTAGGTGTTGGTTTGGGGGTTTCCTCAGACGGCCCAAGTTTTCGCTCCCCTATGAGAATGTCCAAAAGGAAGATTTAGCAACACAAGCTATTGAGGGCAGAAATAGGAAATGACAAACATTGCTTGAAAGTGACGGACACTATTTTAGTTTGGCCAGTTACAAATGTCAACTACATGAATGAAGTCACTTTGTAAAGGTGCTAAACTGACTAGCTTTTTGGTAGAAGTTTGTGTGATGGAGACCCCCCTCTAGTATCCACTGGAGCACATGTGTGGAAAAGCATAATAAAAAGGGGGTTTGGGTGTCCCAGCACTAGTGCTCTAGAACTCCGTGTGCGGAATTGGCTTTACATTCTTGATGACATTTCTAGTGAGAACAAACTTCCTTTCCCCAAAAAAACACCAAACATCGTATTATAAGTGGCCGAACGATCGAGGTTGCGTACGATCGAATGCACACACACACGACCATGACAGTGGCAGAAAGATCGAGGCTGAGTACGATCGAATGCACAGACGAACCTGAAAGTGGCCATTTTGGAATGTACAACTTGGTAAAAATCAAAACACAATGGAGCAGTATGCAAGCAAGAAATCAAACACAAAACACAACTACTTACTTTTTTGAAGAATTCTCTTGATCTTTCTGTACTGATCGGCCTCCCTCAGTTTCAGGTCTGACCAGCGTTTCCTGAGTTGCTCCTTGGATCGTTGTACCCCAAAATTATTGTACAGCCTTCTCACAACTTTAGACATGATCTTGGCCTTGCGGACATTGGGGTTGAGGTAAGGCCCATACTTCCCATCATAGTCGCTCCTCTTTAATATGTCCACCATCTCCAACATTTCTCCAAATGACATATTGGAGGCCTTGAATTTCAGGTTCCGGGATCGGGACGTTTCTGCCTCCGGACTTTCCTCGTCCTCCTCCTCGTTGGTGGGATATTTGTGGCGCACCTGCTGTGTCCCCGCCATGTGCTCTTCCCACTACGCCGTAAAGAGAAGGGGTGGGGAATAGACGAGAAAGATCGTCAGGGGCGGGCGGAGTTTGAAGCATGCGCAGTGTATATAAAACGTCACACGCCTGTGTCGTAGCCACGATCTGGGAGACGAGGGGAGAGAAAACTCACACGAGACGATCGCTACAAACGAAGGTACAATTTAACGTTGGTACATAACTAGCCTAGACTGATTTGAACTTGAGGCTTCTTTATGGAGAAGATTAGGAGAGTTTAGCCTGACATAATTTTGAGGGTTTTGTGTGTTGTTGTGTCTTGCAGAGATTGATATGAAGGGATTCAACGACATGAGTTTTCTCCCCCTCTTCATTGCCAAATACAGGGATTTTCCCATATTGTGGCAGGGTATACACCCACATTACACCAACAAACCAAAGAGGCACGCAGCCCTGGAGGAACTTGTGGAATTTGTCAAGCCAAGGTTCCCCACGGCAACTGTTGATGATATTAGAAAGAAAATTGGCAGCCTGAGGAGTGCGTATATCAGGGAGAGGAAGAAGGTCGTGAAGTCTGAGGAAACTGCAACTTCAGCAGATGAGGTCTATGTCCCCAAGCTCTGGTACTATCAGAGTCTCCATTTTCTGAAGGACCAGGCTGATGTCACGGAGCCAACCTCAACTCCTCCTTCCACGCTTCCTTGCGCACAGCCCACCCCTGATGAGGCTTCCGAGGAGCAACCTGGGCCTTCCAGTCTGGAAGAGGTGGAGGAGCCCAGCTTGTTCCAGGTATAGTAGTTTTGCTACCATTTAGGGGAATAATGAATGATGTTCACTTAATTCAGGATCGCCAATTGCTTAGTTCCTAACGTGTTTGACATATCAACAGACAGTGGTGTTGGAGACATTTGGGGCCAGAATCTAAACTGCTGGGCTGAGAATTGTATGGTTTTCTATTTGTAAACATTTTGCAACAGTCACTAGATGAGAATTGTGTGTGTTTGATGAACAAATAACTGAAACTATGTCCCTTTTTCCTACACAGGAAGACCTCAGCCAGGAGGTGGCTGTGGAAGGTGGCAGTCAGGAGGAGGCAGGGGTTAGTGGCAGCCACCAGCTGGGTAGTGGCAGCCAAGAGGGGGCTAGGCCTCGGAGCCTGACTGACACCCAAACCCCTCCCCTCCGCCCTCCGTACAAAAGGGCGAGAAGGGGGGGTTATGCGGCACAGTCAGCGCTCCGGATGATAAGAGAGGCTTCAGACTCCCTACATGCCACACCCGCCGATGAGGAGACCTTTGGCTCGGTGGTTGTCACAAAAATGATGGGTATGGAGGTGAGGCAACGCAACATGTGTGAGGGGCTCATCCTCCATGTCCTAAATAAGGGTAGGGCTGGGGAGATGACCCCAGTCACACATGTTTGCCATAGCTACCATGCTCCACCTCCTCCTCCTCCTCCTCCTCCTTCTGCCACCCCACCAGCACGACAGCCACAGCGTGCAAGGAAGCGTGGAAGGAAGACCTGAGAGTGACGACCTGCAATCAGTCTGGTCTGAGAGAAGATGGAGCCTCTCGTAGTACCAGAGCCTGGGGACCTAGATGGCATCTGCTGCAGTTCCGGATACTTTGGACTTCACGACCAGATTGCACTCCCCTTAATATACGTACTCCTCAGGCCCCCAATTTTCTACGCTTGAACAATGATGGTTGCCGTGGGGGGCCAAGGCTTTGCAAATTCCCCAAGTTTCACCATGGCTGCGTTCCTCTTTGGTTTGTTGGTGTGACCTAAATAAAGGTTTTTTGGATTTGAAATAATCATTGACTATTGTGTTTTACTTTGCTACAATGACAGTTTTTCTTTGAGTAGGCTGGTACATTTCACTAATCCTAAAGTAGAATTAACAAGGGGCAACAACAACAAACAACCTCCTAGTAAATTTAAGCAAGAAATACAAATGTAAATAATGTGTTTTTGGTAATTTGAGACACACAACCCCCCTCCAAAAAAAAAAAAAAAAAAAACATTCAAATATGTATTCCCCCCCAAAAAAAAAAAAAAAAAGACAAATCATGGTAAAAAAATAACAAAGATTCTTTTCCGTTCAGAGTAAAAATAAACATGTAGTGTATAAATGGTGCAAAGTAATAAAGAAGTAAGTTTGTGAGAAGTGCGGGTGAATAGGAGCAGCTAAAAGATGTCATTCTTGTTGCATTGTAAAGAAAAAGAGAATGCGCTGCATTAAAGACATTTTAACATTGCAGCGTGACGAATGTGCTGTGTCGATTAGGAAAGGTAGTTTTACCTGACCGAGCGCTTCCGTCACAGAATTTCTTCTGAGCATGCGTAGCACTTTGTCCGTCGGACAAGCGTACACACGCTCGGATTTGGTGTGATCGGACCGGGTTGACGGCAAATCTTTCCAGCAGGAGATAAGACTTTGTCCGACGGACAAACCGACGAACACTGTCCGATGGTGCATACACACGGTCTGATTTTTCAACAACCTTGTCCGATCGGACCAAATTGATGAAAAAGTCCGACCGTGTGTATGGGGCTTAAGAATTGTTTTTCATATTCGTTCGATTCGAACATTCATTATTTGTTAAAATTTTTAGCGAATCATTCGTTCATTCGTACGATAACGAATGAACGAATTTAACGAATTTTAACGGAAAACGAAAAAAAACAAAATGAATTGCACATGTCTATGAAAATTTGTGTTGATTGTTTGTGGTGAAATTTGATTTTTGTTTTTGTGATTTGTTTGTTTTTTGTGTTTTGATTTTTGTTGTTGTTTGTTGTTTTTTGAATTTGTTGTGTTTTTTTGAAATTGTTTGGTTATTTGTATGTTGTTTTGAAATGTGATGTTTTGTGTGTTGTTGGTTGATTTTTGTAGTGTGTTTTTTGTGATTGTGAATTTGGTGTGTGGTTTGTGTGTTGATTTGTGATGTTGTTTGATTGATTGATGTGGATTGTTGTGAGGTTTTTTTGATGTTTTTGTGTGAATGTGTGAAGGTGATTTTTGTGTTGTTGTGTGTTGTTTTTTGCAGTGCGTGTGTGCATTGTGATGTGATTGTGAATGTGTGATTGTTGATGATGTGTTGGTTGTTGATGTGATGTGGATTGGTTTGTGATGTTTGTGATTTTGAGTGTGTTGTGTGTTGTTGTTTGATTGTTGTGTTGTTTGTGATGTGTTGTGTGAATGTGGTTTTAGTGTTGGGTTGTGTTTGTGATTTGTTGTGTTGATTGTTGTGTTTGTGATTGTTGGAAATGTGGTGAATTGTGTTTGTTGTTGATGTGTTTTTGTGGTTGATTTGTGATTGTTTTGTGTTTTGATTTGTGGTTGTTGTGATGATGTTGTTGTCTGGTGTTTGTTGTTTGTTGTGAATTGTTGAAGATTTTGTGATTTTTGTTTGTTTGTGTGTGTTTTGTGAATGTTTGTTGATGTGATTTTGCATGTTTTTGTTGTGTGATGTGTGTGTGTGTGCTGTTGATGTGTGTGTTGTGATGTTGAATTTGATGATGTGTTGAATTGTTTGTGTGATTTGTTGTTGTTTGATGTGATGATGATTTGTGTTTTCGTTGTTGTGGTTGTTTTTTGTGTTGATGTTTGATGTTGCGAGAATTTGTGTGATTGATGGTTTGATTGGTTTGTGGATGGGGTTGGGAGTGAATGGATGTGTGTGTGATGGGTGTTTTTTTTGATTGATGTGTGATTTGTGTTTTTTTGGTGAATGTGTTTGTTGGTTGGATTTTTGTTTGTGTGTGCTTGTGTTTGTGTGTGTTGTTGTGTTGTGTTGGTGTGATGATGTGTTGGTGATGAGTTTGTTGGATGATTGTGGTGTCTGAATGTGTTAGTGTTGTTGTTTGAATTGTGATGTTGTGTGTGTGATGTTGTTGATTGATTGATGGTTGTTGTGAATTGATGTATGTGGTGTGATGTTGTTGTGTTTTTGATTGAAGTTTTGAATTGTTGTTTTGTGGATGTGTATTGATGGTGTTTGTGTGTGATGTGATGAATGTGTTTGTGGATCGTGATGTTTTGATGTTTCTTGTTTGAATGTGTTGAATTTGATTGTTTTAGTGTGTTAATGTTTGTGTAGTTGATGATGTGTTGTGGGTTGTGATGGATGTTGTGATTGTTGATGTTTGAGTGTTGTTGTGATGTTGTGTTGATGTGTTGTGTTGTGTGTTGTTGATTGATGTTGTGATGTTGTTGAGGTGAATGTGATTGTGATTTGTGAGTGTGATGGTGTTGTTGTGATGATTGATGTGTGATGATTGTGTTTGATTGTTGATTGTGATGTTTGTGTGTTTTTGTTTTTGGGTTGATGTGTGGGTGATGTTGACATTTGTTGTGTGATGTGTTGTGTTTTGTTGTGTTTGATGTGTGTCTCTGAGTAACTGAGAAATGGATGTCGGGCTGGGCAGGGTGATGGGTGAACCACAACATTCAGCAACCCCTATGGGGGCATGGCTACAGGATGATGAAAAGTACAACTACAAAGGTGAACATAATCTATTGTACATCTCAGGATCAGCATTCTCTGGGTGTTATCTGGATGGTTTATCAGTTCTTCCTCTAAGGTCATGATAAAGAGTTAGCTTTATAGCATTGTACGCTACAGATGACATCACTTGGTGCTTCTGATTTAGTAAAGATTCAGTATATCTCTAACTTCGATCTGTGTGGAAGGTCAGGATTTCACTAAACCTTGGAAGAAAAATGTCAACTGGGATTTACACTTACAGCCATATACTGTTTGAATTCCTCAGGAAATTCACTCAGTGGGTGGCTCTGTTGGCCAAAAATTGTCAGCCAAACAGTGGCTATATCCAATCAGATGCAGCCACTGTTTGGGTATTTTGACAGCCAGTGGGGCTGGCTGTCAAAATATTATAGCCCCCAGTTAGCATGGATGGAGGAATCGGTTAGGAAACCTATAAGTGTTTCAGAAGTTGAGGCCAGATGGGCACCATGTTCCATATTTGGTGGCAATACCCCAAAATAAATACGTTTTGGATCTGGATTCAGTTCTGGTTTCAATTTATTCTATTACTAGAAGAAATTTTCCCAAACTACCGAAACCGCTTTATTTCTTAAATTCAATAAGGAAATCCCTCCCTGTGAGGCTCATTAGGAACGACCTGGTTGTCTTCCAATTATTTTTCTCTTTTCTTGACTACTACTACTCTTTTTCACAGTCTTTTCCATCTTTTCTTCTATTTTCCTTATATCTAGGGCACCCCTGGTTTGATAATTGGGGATAAGCCTGTTTACATGCAAGTTGAGGCCTTTGATTGGTGCGGACTGAGAAATGAGCAAATCAGCAGTCATGCGATCGGGGCGGGGGACAGCTGCAGCATCAGACCGATGCTGCAGCCATATAGATGAGTATACTGTATATGTTATTTTTTTTTATTTCCCACACTTCTCTTAGGTAGTCTTTGCTGACTAACTACTGGTAACCCACCAAATGTGCACCTGCCTTCAGACCAGTAACACACTTCCTGTCCAAAGGAGACAATGCTTACTCACTGTGCTGCATCTATGAAGAAACAGTGTTGCCATCTTAGAACAGCAAGTGTATTAGGACTACAGAACCTCTTCCACTATCTACAGCAGGGGTCTTCAAACTACAGCCCGCCAGTTGTTCAGGAACTACAATTCCCATCATGCCTAAATTCCCATCATGCCTAGTCATGTCTGTGAATGTCAGAGTTTTTTTTTACAATGCCTCATGGGATGTGTAGTAGCAACAGCTGGAGGATCCCTGATCTACTGTATATCTCTATAACATAAGTGGATGTGTTCTGTAATCCACAGAGACAACTGGGCAGTAAAGCAACACAGCTAGGTCAACTACCTTTGCTCAGTTTGCTATTGGACAAAGGAGCAGCAGTCATTGGCGTCCGCAGAACTTTTTTCAGGGGGGGGCATCATTTTAGGGTCACCCATGCACCGCCCCTTTTCGACAATGTCATTATCACATTATTATGGTCAGAGTCTGCAGACGTATTACAGTCCCTAGGATGAGTAATGGATAATGGCCAACGGGCCCTCTTACCAGACCCAGCGAAACTAGAGCAGTGATCACTCCGGCTGGACGATCGTTCACTCTGGGTTCCCCGGGGGCGACACTGGTCAGTAGTGTAGCATGTCTGTACCCTGGTAGTGGCTCAGTCTTTCTCTCTCTGGTGGTGCTGGCCAGTGTGGCTCTCTCTCTGGTGGTGCTGGACAGCATGACTCTCTTTTGTGGCCCTGGCAGGCTCTCTCTCTTGCTTCCGCCCAGCACACTCCTCGTCCTGTAGCACTCTCTCCCTCAGCTTCTTTCCAGGCTGCAGTCTCTCAATCTCTCTCTTGATCGAGCTGTAGCCTCCTCCCTGTGGAAAATGGAGCCGCCAATCTTTTGGGACTACCTGTCCCATGAAGCTTGCCTCTCCTAGTCGCCTTTGATTGGCCCTCAGTTATGGCCAATAGGGAAGGAACTGAGCAGGGCAGGAAGCTGGGTGGGGAACCTGGTGAGAGCCGCCGTCTCTTCTACCTGACAGAAGAATGGGTGGGGCGAGGGGGGAAACCTCTGATAGCCCGCAGCTCGCCATTCTTCCGTCACAGCACCGCCAAGTTCTCTGCTGGACTGAGCAGGGAAAAGAGCCCAAAGTCACACTACACTTGACAGCACCTTAATGGTGTCACCCCACTGGTGGGTGGCACCCGGGTGCGGCACCACGATAGAGACACAACTGTGCTGAATTTAAGATCCGATCCCTGATTCCAGGGAGGGGGGCACTTGACCCCCCTTGCCCCTCTACCTGCGGACGCCCATGGCAGCAGTACACCATTCCTCTGGGACTGTCCCATCATGCACCCATTTTGAAATAACGTCTTTAAAATTTATAATACTTTCGCCTAAGATACAGTTCCCCAGACCCCTCAAAAAGATGTTTTGAAGTGGGACTCGTCATCCAGGTGTTAGTACAAAAAAAAGGGAGGGGGGAGGGATGTCTGCAGTCTAAAACCATACCTAGACATATTTCTAGGTCAAAAAGGTGGAGAAGTTTAGGTTTTCCAAAAAATGCACCCAGGGAAACCACAATTCCCTAAATTGGGAATGTCGGTCGCTGCAATTGTCCTTCCATTCTCAAAGGGTTATTCAGCTCAATCATCCATTCTATCATAGAAGGAGATCATTGGAATCTCCAATGCCTGGATATACCATAACTGCCCTAGTAGCTACTAAGAAAAAATTCTAAATTCCTTTCTTAACTCTAGAGATAGATTTGGGAAGCATTGATAACAATGCTATTTTCTCTTTTTTAATTTTTTTTCCCTTTTTAACATTTTTATTTTTCTATTATTTTTATATTTATTTCCTAAATTTTATTTTGAGCGTTGATACACTCTAGTCTAGCATGTACAACATAAAACCTATTGGTTATTGCCAATGTCTTCTCTATTTGATTAAAAAGACTACTATCATCTTCGATAAGGGTATCATAGTCTGAACAAATTTCTTTTCATATGTTTTGAAAGAAGCTATGTTTACTATTTTATAATTATCAATTGGTATACCTTCGAGATATGCACTGGATTGGTAATGTTACTAAAATGTGGGGAGATGAGTTTACTGCTTGTCTGCCCAATCTTTTATTAAAGTGGAACTACACTTCGTCTGAGCATCACAAACTAAAAACGCTATTTAATTCATTTTTAATATTCAAAGCAAAACCCCCCCCCCACCACCACCATCGATCCATGGCTGCATGA
>JAQSEC010004819.1:0-13303 GCA_028564925.1 Lithobates sylvaticus | reverse complement strand
TGCCACCTCAGTGCCCACCAGTGTCCATCAGTGCAGCCCATCAGTGCCACCTCATAAATGCCTAAGAGTGCAGCCCATCAGCGTCCTTCAGTGCCACCTCATAAGTGTCCAACCAGCGCAGCCATCATGTCCACCAGTGTGTGCTCCCGGCTCTGTCCCGTCCCCTCCCCTGGCCACAGACAGAGCAGCCCAAGTGGCTGCCGCGGCCATACTCCATTCATCCGCTCGGGCTGCTCTGTCTTCTGTCTGAGTGACAGGCCCAGCCAGGAGATCGCCTGGCGTTCGCGTGTGTCCGGGAGCCTGCAGCCAAATGTGGGAGGCTCCCGTGACTCGTGGGAGACTTGGGATGTCTGGTATTTGGGGATACTCTTTTGGGTCTTTTTTTGGAGTGATTTTATTATCCTGCACTTTTAAAAAAAGTTAGGGACTTATTAATAATTTGGAAAAGTTGATATATATCATAGTTTGGTCACAATGATGCTTTTTCTTACTTAGCTGCTAAGGTTCTCCCTGTTCCCATCCCCTCTCATGTCCTATGTAAAATGCAGAGAGAAAAGTAAAGGTTTGTATGGAACTGTCAGAGGCCTAAGTTACCCCACACCACTATATACAGTGGTGTGAAAAAGTGTTTGCCCCTTTCCTCATTTCCTGTTCCTTTGCATGTTTGTCACACTTAAGTGTTTCGGAACATCAAACCAATTTAAACAATAGTCAAGGACAACACAAGTAAACACAAAATGCAATTTGTAAATGAAGGTGTTTATTATTAAAGGTGAAAAAAAATCCAAACCATCATGGCCCTGTGTGAAAAAGTGATTGCCCCCTAAACCTAATAACTGGTTGGGCCACCCTTAGCAGCAACAACTGCAACCAAGCGTTTGCGATAACGTGCAATGAGGCTTTTACAGCGTCCTGGAGGAATTTTGGCCCACTCATCTTTGCAGAATTGTCCTAATTCAGTTACATTAGAGGGTTTTCGAGCATGAACGGCCTTTTTAAGGTCATACCACAACATCTCAATAGGATTCAGGTCAGGACTTTGGCTAGGCCACTCCAAAGTCTTCATTTTGTTTTTCTTCAGCCATTCGGTGGTGGACTTGCTGGTGTGTTTAGGATCATTGTCCTGCTGCAGAACCCAAGTTCGTTTCAGCTTGAGTACACGAACAGATGGTCGGACATTCTCCTTCAGGATCTCTTGGTAGACAGTAGAATTCATAGTTCCTTTTATCACGGCAAGTCTTCCAGGTCCTGAAGCAGCAAAACAGCCCCAGACCATCACACTACCACCACCATATTTTACTGTTGGTATAATGTTCTTTTTCTGAAATGCAGTGTTCCTTCTACGCCAGATATACTTGGACACACACCTTCCAAAGAGTTCCACTTTTGTCTTATCGGTCCACAGAATGTTGTCCCAAAAGTCTTGGGGATCATCAAGATGTGTTGTGGAGAAATTGAGACTAGCTTTGATGTTCTTTTTGCTCAGCAGTGGTTTTCTCCTTGGAACTCTGCCATGCAGGCCATTTTTGCCCAGTCTTTTCCTGATGGTGGAGGCATGAACGCTGACCTTAACTGAGGCAAGTGAGGCCTGCAGTTCCTTGGACGTTGTTGTGGGGTCTTTTGTGACCTCTTGGATGAGTCGTCGCTGCGCTCTTGGGGTAATTTTGGGCGGCTGGCCACTCCTGGGAAGGTTCACCACTGTTCCATGTCTTCGCCATTTGTGGATAATGGCTCTCACTGTGGTTCGCTGGATTCCCAAAGCTTTGGAAATGGCTTTATAACCCTTTCCAGACTGATAGATCTCAATTACTTTCTTTCTCAATTGTTCCTGAATTTCTTTGGGTCTCGGCATGATGTGTAGCTTTTAAGGATCTTCTGGTGGACCTTACTGTGTCAAGCAGCTCCTATTTAAGTGATGCCTTGATTGTGAGCAGGTGTGGCAATAATCAGGCCTGGGTGTGGCTAGAGAAATTGAACTCAGGTGTGGACAACCACAGTTATAGTATGTTTTAACAAGGGGGGCAATCACTTTTTCACACAGGGCCATGATGGTTTGGATTTTTTTTCACCTTCAATAATAAACACCTTAATTTACAAATTGCATTTTGTGTTTACTTGTGTTGTCCTTGACTATTGTTTAAATTGGTTTGATGTTCCGAAACACTTAAGTGTGACAAACATGCAAAGGAACAGGAAATGAGGAAGGGGGCAAACACTTTTTCACACCACTGTACCTGTCAAAACCCACTGGCAGCCACATGTTATCAGGTACTACCAAGCCTCCCTATTTGTATATTGTAACTCATGAAATACCATTCTATTCAGGAAACCGTGCTATGGATTAGCCTACAGAATTCAGAATTGTACTATGCTAGCAAAATGCACTCTAACCTTGTTCTGCTACCTTTCTGAAGATGGGCTGTCTTTGCACTATTTGTTTGTAAAATTGTTGAACTCTTTAATAAAAATTTGGAACAGAAAATTAAGAGAAACATCCTCAATGGGAATACAGACAGCAATAAAATCCTAGGTGTGCAGGAACAAATCACCAAAAGCACAATGTATGAAATCCATATTACATTTTATTCAGACTATTGTATCAGAAAAAACAGCATTTTGGGGTTTCAGGGATTAGAGGTAATTAGCATAATCACTTCAGATTAAGGTGGTATTAAACATATAAGCAAACATTTATAAATGCAGCATACCAATTCTTAGATGTGATGCCTGGTCTATGAGAGAACAGTCTCACTGTAACAAGTGCTGCAAAGTGTCTCCTAATAATGCAAGCAATATTAGCCAGCTCCTGGCTACATTTCCTTATTGGCTCACTGGCTGTGATTGACAAATGTCTCAGCCAATGAGGATGGAGAGTCCCCAGAGAGCCTAGGCTCTCCTGCACATTGCTGGAGGAAGATCGGGCTCAGGTAAATATTAGGGGGGCTGGGGGAGCTGCTGCACACATATGTTTTTTTTTACGCATTAAGGTAAAAAACCTTGAGCCTTTACAACCACTTTAAGCTTTCTTTCTTCTATTTTCAATTGGTGATCTGACCAGTAAGTCTGTTGTTTTTCAAAGAACAAAATCTCCAGTAGAATGTATCAGCTACAGACAGTGCTGGATTTAGACCTTGGGGCCCAGGCACTTAAGGTTCAGGGGGCCCCTCGACTAATTAAAAAGGCAACTGAAATGAATGATAAACCACATTTGTTATGCATCACGCTACACAATTTTACAAAATTTATTTTTTCTTGCACATAGCATCTGCGAAATCTTTAACTAACTCATCAAACTGTATCATCTTGAGGACATTGCTCTTGACACCAGTAGGCACAAATCACCTAGTCTTTCATGGGTCATCGTGGTTCTCAGATAATTCATTATCAGTGCCAATTTGCTGAACAACTAGTGTCCATCATGCTCAAATATATTCTAAGAGCTACATTAACAACAGGAAAGGTATCAGCAATCCCTTCATCATGTACTAAAACTACCTGTTGAGATGGAGAGAAACGAGACCAAAGCTTGGAAAAGGCTGCAAACTGGATAATTTCCTCAGTGAACACACTACAGAAGAATGGGGGGACCACTCAAGGACATTCACAGAGTTGTTCCATAGCCACTCCTTTGTTATTTTGGCTGTGTGTTTAGGGTCGTTGTCCTGTTGGAAGATAAACCTTTGCTCCAGTCTGAGGTCCAGAGCGCTCTGGAGCAGGTTTTCATCAAGGATGTCTCTGTACATTGCTGAACTTATCTTTCCCTCGATCCTGACTAGTATCCCAGTTCCTGCCGCTAAAAAACATCCCCACAGCATGATGCTGCAACCATCATGCTTCATTGTAGGGAAGGTATTGGCCAGGTGATGAGCGGTGCCTGGTTTCCTCCAGACACGAGGCTTGCCATTCAGGCCAAAAAGTTCAATCTTTGTTTCATCAGACCAGAGAATTGTGTTTCTCATGGGCTGAGAGCCCTTCGGGTGCCTTTTGGAAAACTCCAGGAGGGTTGTCATGTGCCTTTTACTGGAGTCTGGCCACTCTACCATACAGGCCTGATTGGTGGAGGGCTGCAGAGATGGTTGTTCTTCTGAAAGGTTCTCCTCTCTCCACAGAGAAACGCTGGAGCTCTGTCATCAGAGTGACCATTGGGTTCTTGGTCACCTCCCTGACTAAGGCCCTTCTCCCCTGATCGCTCAGTTTGGCTGGGCGGCCCTCTCTAGGAAGAGTCCTGGTGGTTCCAAACTTCTTCCATTTATGCATGATGGAGGCCACTGTGTTTATTGGGACCTCCAATGCTGCAGACTTTTTTCTGTACCCTTCCCCAGATCTGTGCCTCGATACAATCTTGTCTCAGAGGTCTACAGACAATTCCTTAGACTTCATGGCTTGGTTTGTGCTCTAACATGCACTGGTAACTGTGGGACCTTATATAGAGAGGTGTGTGCCTTTCCAAATCATGTCCAATCAAGTGCAAGTGAAATTACCACAGGTGGACTCCAATGAAGTTGTAGAAACCTCTTAAGAATGATCAGTGGAAACAGAATGCACCTGAGCTCAATTTTGGGTGTCATTGCAAAGGCTGTGAATACTTACTGTATGTACATGTTATTTTTTTTTTTTTTTTATAAATTTGGAATGATTTCAAACAAACTTCTTTCATGTTGTCATTATGGGGTATTGTTTGTAGAATTTTAAGGAAAATAATGAATTTAATGCATTTTGGAATAAGGCTATAAAATAACATGTTGAAAAAGTGTAACACTGTGAATACAATCCGGATGCACTGTATTTATGTAAAACCTTTATCCCAAAAGGATAACAGATTGTATGATTTTCATTTAATCAATAAAGTTGCCATTCGAAAATACGATATACTACAACGCATTACGTCACTTCTGAATTTTTATTCTGTCATAGGAGAATTTTCATAACTTTAGTAAACTCTTCATTTTCAATATGAGATTAGCATGGGAAAAAAAAAATGGATAATCATTCATCCGATAATCTCATCGTGTGTATCAGGCATAAGCATAATAATTCCTTTAAGATCTGATTGAAAACACCTACTGCTTTAGGATATCCAGTGTGTGACACCTTTATTCTGCTTCCCAAGCAACAAAACTCTGACAGACGTTTGGAACCTTTTGCATTTCATCCAAAGATATAAAAAAAGATTTGCCTGAAGTTGTGCTTTAATAATCACTTCACACCAATTCACTAAATACATGTCATGTCAATAAATACAGTATCTCACAAAAGTGAGTACACTCCTCACATTTTTGTAAATATTTTATTATATCTTTTCATGTGACAACACTGAAGAAATGATTTTTTGCTACAATGTAAAGTAGTGAGTGTACAGCTTATATAACAGTGTAAATTTACTGTCCCCTCAAAATAATTCAACACACAGCCATTAATGGATGTAAATGGTTGAGAGGGTCCAAAACGTTATACAGCACCTCATCCCTATAATATTGAATGGGAAAAATGTAGGAGGTAGAACCAAGGGATTATAGTGGTGCCATTAATGGTCTTGTCAACAATGTAATTTTTTAAGGAAAAGTTTATTTAGAAATATTAAAAACACATAATTTTTATCATAATTCAATTTTGAAGAAAGAAGAAAAAAAGACACTATATCAAGGACAAATACAGCCAAAATGTACTTGTAAATATCTTAATTATTCTTATACATTGGTGTCTCAACAACAATAATAAATAAGTACAACCATAGGCCCAAAAGTAGCTCATGGAAGACCTAGGTGCAGATGCAGGCCATCAATTTTTTTCCAACATGTTTCGCCATTTCAATGGCTTCCTCAGGGAAAGGCCTGCTGGTACTAATATTTCTCTAAATATAGAGCAATAAACAGGTATAAGTAAACAAAGTAGTTTGAAGTTGGGGAGTTTATTACTTATTATAATTTTGTAGATAGTAGTGTCCCTTATGGGGAAGAGGGAACTGATCCCCCATAATAATGGGTATAACACTACCATTGGGCTATTGCCTCATACTTACGTAATTTAAAAACAAAAATAACTAATCATTGGAGCGGACAAGCTGCAATAGATGGTAGGAGGCGCCTGTGGGATTGGTTAGATTTAGCAGTCCTTGCTGGATTATCACTATAAAGAGAAACATGGAAGGCATCGTTTTAGTATGCATCCATTGGATATCCTAATTAGAGTACTATTAATCCTAAAGCAAGGATCGTATAAGTAGACTAAGCAGGTTATAGGATATATATAAGTGAAAATGGTAGCATTAAAAAGTTACCTGTATTGCTATGGTAAATAGTTGGCTCCAATAGCCACTTGGAGATTTAAGTAGTGATAGGTGGATACATGCTATCCAAGCAAACTCCAGAGAAAATGAAGCTATTTGGGAAAAAGGGGGCCTCCTATAAAAGAGGCAAGTGTACGAGTAACCAGTTACTAAAGGCATTTAGAAAGTAAAGAAGTAAAGATGAAATGGAGCGTTGAAAAAGTAACGGTATAGAGCAGGCGCCTCCGGTGTCCGACACTGTGAAAAGTGCGGACGGCTGGCTTAAGTAGCTGGGTAGGCGGCGTATGATGTCGCCGCCCAATCAGCGGACAGAAGCGGCCAGTGCGCATGCGCCGCACTTCAGCTCAGTATGGGCCTACATTGCCCATACTGCCTAACGCTGAAGGCGCCGCATCACGTGACAAAGTCACGCTGGTGCGGGCAGAATGCGCGCACGAGATGGGAAGGCAGTGGCTTGTAATGGGCGGACACCTTGAACATATGGCGCCGCCCTTGGGTGTCCATGCATGGCCAATGCATCTGCCCAGTGCTCGCATGTTGCCAAGGTGAATGAAACATAGGGGAGCGTTTCCAGTGTAGGCATGCCGGGAAACGAGAGGGGGGCTCGAGGCACTAGCGCCCGGGGACCCAGACACCTAAATTAGTCCCGAGCAGGACATGCCTATAGCAGTGCTAGAAAGGCCCACCGGGGAGACAGAGAGCCTGCAGATTGCAGCTCACAAGGCCCATCAGTAGGCCAAGCCAGCACTGACAATACCAAGAGGCCAGTTTATTCATCCAATCACACGTCAGACTCATATTAAAGGGAGGCTAGATACAATCTATTGAAAAAGCTTATATAACATAATAAACTAAACAATATATCATATCATATCCCAAATTTAAGGATCAATGTTTACTAGTGGATTTGTTGATTACTATTTGCGTTGTTTAAGGCTTCATGTACCAATGAATTTAATAGAATTGGAACAATTTTAGTCATAGCATATTGAGGTAAAAAAAGTTATTGAACAATAATGAGAATTTTTTTCTCTAGGAGCATGCTTTGAGAGATTTAGGCTGGACTCTCCCTGAATGGCAGAGGGAGGGACAAGGATGTTAAAAGGTGGGAAGGAGGAAGGGATTTACAGCAAGTTTATATTGAGCTAGTTTGGCATTGTTTACAGAAAAGATTTGAAACTAATATATTCATTTAACCCTGGCGTTCGAGTGGCATCTAGGTTGTGTATCCATCTCGTCTCCAACTGTAAATTGTCAATTTCCAGTTGGACAGGTGACTCTGTATTTTAATTTATGTGTCTTCCCATTGGGGAGGGCTGTTTCTTTGGAGTTTAAGATGGTAGTGCACATATCGCAATTGCCACAGGCAACGTTCCTGTATTTGTCTTGATTGAACTATCTTTAAGAGAAAAGTGGCTAGAGGTTAGGCGGACACTTAGTAAGGGTGAGCGACGATATGTGATGTCAGGATATGGCTTAATATAGTTTTGAATAATAGAGTCTGCAGACAAAAGAGGCCAAAATTTATGTAGGATATCCTTAATTTGTTTGGATTGATTAGAAAACTGTGTAATAAGACAAACTGGTCTTATTTGTCTTAGAGTACAGCTCTTTGGAAGCATTGTATAAATCGACGTCATTGCTACGGTATGCAATTGAGTAGCGGTTGAGGGTGCGCACTAGAGGCGTGCAGTATAGTGTTTCCCGATGAGGGTTTTCTATACAGGGAAGAATATAATTGACCTTGTGAGTCAATTCTGATCTCTAAGTCTAAGAAGGTGATAGAAGTTTGACTGCACTCCATAGTAAATTTGAGGTTGTATTGGTTAATAGATAATGAATGAATAAATGCTAGGAGGTCCCGGTCGGAGCCCGTCCAAAATATGAGTACATCATCTATCTACCTAAGCCATGTTAACACATTTTGAATATGGTTAAAGGGGGAAGTGTCCGAAAACAGTTCCCTTTCCCACCCCCCCAGATACAGGTTGGCATATGAGGGGGCACATTTGGTCCCCATAGCCACTCCCTGTATCTGGAGGAAGTGGGAAGTACCGAAGGTAAAATAATTTCTCGTCAGAATGAACTGTAGAAGTTCCAATACAAAATTGCCATATGTTTCTGAATCAGGACCTCGTTCCTGAATTTGCTTGCCTATCAATTCTAATCCTTGATTGTGGGGAATGGCATTGTACAAGCACTCTACATCGAGTGCGACAAGCCAAGTTCCCACCGGGAGTTGTTTATCTTCAAGTGTTCTAAGTAAGTGAATAGTGTCTTTAATGTAAGACGAAAGCAAGGTCACGTGAGGTGCGAGGTACTTATCGACCAATTCACTGGCCTTTTCTGTAAGGCCATCACAGCTGAGACAATAGGTCTCCCAGGGGCCATTAATGTCTAAACCGCTGGCAACAAAAGTGAGTAAACCCCTAAGTGAAAATGTCCAAATTGGGCCCAATTAGCCATTTTCCCTCCCTGGTGTCATGTGACTCATTCGTGTTACAAGGTCTCTGGTGTGAATGGGGAGCAGTCTCAGCAGCTCTCACTCTCCCATACTGGTCACTGGAAGTTCAACATGGCACCTCTTGGCAAAGGACTCTCTGAGGATCTGAAAAAAATAATTGTTGCTCTACATAAAGATGGCCTAGGCTATAACAAGATTGCCAAGACCCTGAAACTTAGCTGCAGCACGGTGGCCAAGACCATAAAGTAGTTAAACAGAATAGGTTCCACTCAGAACAGGCCTTGCCATGGTCGACCAAATAAGTTGAGAGCATGTGCTCAGCATCATATCCAGAGGTTGTCTTTGGGAAATAGACATATGAGTGCTGCCAGCATTGCTGCAGAGGTTGGTGGGGTGGGGTGTCAGCCTGTCAGTGCTCAGACCATACGCCAGATGCTGCATCAAATTAGTCTGCACGGCTGTCGTCCGAGAAAGAAGCCTCTTCTAAATATGATACACAAGAAATCCTGCAAACAGTTTGCTGAAGACAAGCAGACTAAGGACATTGATTACTGGAACCATGTCCTGTGGTCTGATGAGACCAAGATAAACGTATTTGGTTCAGATGGTGTCAAGCATGTGTGGCAGCAACCAGGTGAGGAGCACAAAGTCAAGTGTGTCTTGCCTACAGTCAAGCATGAATGCCAACATGTACTGTGACATACTGTAGCAGAGCATGATCCCCTCCCTTTGGAGACTGGGTCGCAGCGCAGTATTCCAACATAATAACGACCCCATACACGCCTCCAAGACAACCACTGCCTTGCTAAAGAAGCTGAGGGTAAAGGTGATGGACTAGCCAAGCATGCCTCCAGACCTAAGCCCTATTGAGCATCTGTGGGGCATCCTCAAACGGAAGGTGGAAGAGTGCATGGTCTCTAACATCCCCCAGCCCTTTGATGTCGTCGGGGGAGTGGAAGAGGACTCCAGTGGCAACCTGTGAAGCTTTGGTGAACTCCATGCCCAAGAGGGTTAGGACAGTGCTGGAAAATAATGGTGGCCACACAAAATATTGACACTTTGGGCCCAATTTGGAGATTTTCACTAGGGGTGTACTCACTTTTGTTACCAGCGGTTTAGATATTATTGGCTGTGTGTTGAGTTATTTTGAGGGGACAGCAAATTTAAACTGTTATACAAGCTGTACACTCATTACTTTACATTTTAGCAAAGTGTAATTTCTTCAGTGTTGTCACATGAAAAGATAGAATAAAATATTTACAAAAATGTGAGGGGTGTACTCACTTTTGTGAGATACTGTACCTTGAAACTTGCACAGAAGACACACAACAAAGGTCTTTCTTTACTTCTTTAATTAATTAAGTAATTGTTAAAGTAGCTGTAAACGCAATCACTAAAATATCATATTATATTTATATATTTTTTATTATAAAATTATATTTTATATATAAAATAATACTCAGCATGCAATCCTGCTATAAAGGTTCTTGTTTAGGCACGTCCTGTTTTGGGGTGACAACACTTTCCCTGTCACTTAATTGCTGTCTTGCGTTGTCGCCTTCTCATTAACTTCTGGTGGAGACTATAGGTGTTGTTCCAATGCTCATTGCATAGGCATCTTCTGCCACTGTCAGAAAGCCCAACCCTGGGTGGTAACACACAGCTGCTGCTGAAGTGCATGCATGCAGACAGAAAAAGGCTGCAAAGAGAATGGAGATCAGCTTCACTGAGAAGAAAAAACATATTTTTGTATTTTGGATAGAGGAATGGAGAGTTATAATCCCCATCCATTTTTTTCCATCTATGTCGCATTGGGAAGATTTCCCTTCATTTTCTGTCCCATAGCCAAAATAGAAAGTGAGAGGAAATCTCTTCAAAATGAGGGAATCCCGGTGTGTTAAGTGGGGTCCCCATTGGAAGATTTCCCCTCTGTTAGGCCCCTTTCACACTGGGGCGGTGCGGGGCGGCGACGGTAAAGCAGCGCTATATTTAGCGCTGCTTTACCTTCGTTTTACCCGCGGTATGCGGCCGCTAGCGGGGTGGTTTTAACCCCCGCTAGCGGCCGCAAAAGGGTTAAAAAACCTCCGCAAAGCGCCGCTGCAGCGGCGGTTTGCGGGCGGTATCCCCGCGGTTTCCCATTGATTTCAATGGGAACGAGCGGTATAGGAGCGGTAAATACACCGCTCCTACACCGCTCCAAAGATGCTGCTAGCAGGACTTTTTTTACCGTCCTGCTAGCGCACCGCTCCAGTGTGAAAGCCCGCCGGCTTTCACACTGGAGTGAATGGGGCCGGTTTTTTCAGGCGGTGTACAGGCGCTATTTTTAGCGCTGTACCGCCTGAAAACCGCCCCAGTGTGAAAGGGGCCTTAGTGTTCTAAAGTCAACCCAAAATTTCTTTTACTCCCAATTTCAATGATAACAGTAAACAGGACAAATAGAGAGAGTGAATCTCTAATGGGGACACAGACAGCAATAAAAACTAGCAGGTGTTCTAATCCTTCTCCAATCCAAAGATAAAAAAAACATTGTGTTTAATTACGCTTTAAACATTGTGAAAATATAATTTCTCAAAGAAATACACATCATTTTTTTTTTTTTTTTATCAGTAAACAGTATTTTAGTAACTAAAGTGATTGACTAAGGTTTATATCTACTTTCATTCCTAGTATAATATTGTTATAAATCTCTTGACAAACAATCATTTTGTAAATTATGTAGAGAAAATAGTGCAGGCATATTGTAAGAGGAACAACGGGGAAGAGATCTAAAAAAAAATCACATGGGTATCAGGGGAGGGTTTTTGCAGGATTAATGGTTAACACCTATAGGAACCTGCTCCCCAAGCTTATTGCCTATGTTATCTAGGGGTTGAAGTTCTCAGATGGATGCTCTGTCACTAATTAAAGTATATGGCACCAGTGATAAACACAACCAAAGGTTGGTGTCATAAAACAAAGGCACAGGACAAAGTCACGCAGGAATACACAGGCTGGCACCAACAGCAATAACGTGTATACATAGGTGCCATGTTGGAGTCACTATCAGACACATACATGTGGCTCACACAATTTGAAGGAAATAGAAAAAAATACATAATTACTATCAGGTGATAGAAAGTTCAGCAATTCACAGATAGAAATAGCTTGATATAGGTTTATCCTGAAAGACAGTTTAGCAATCTACATGTACAGTGGGGAAAATAATTATTTAATCGCCTGCAGATTTTGTAAGTTTGCCCACTTACAAAGAAATTAAGGATCTATATTGTTTATCATAGGTGCATTTTAAATGATAGAGACAGAATATCAATCAAAAATTCAGAAAAAAACACATTATATAAATATTATTAACCACTTCAGCCCCGGACCATTTGGCAGCCAAAGGACCAGAGGTCTTTTTTCAATTTCGCACTGCACTACTTTAACTGGTAATTGCGCGGTCATGCAATTTTGTAACCAAACGAAATTTGCGTCCTTTTCTTCCCACAAATAGAGCTTTCTTTTGATGGTATTTGATTGCCTCTGTGATTTTTATTTTTTGCGATATAAACGGAAAAAGAGCGAAAATTTTGAAAAAAAAAGAGATTTTCTACTTTTTGTTATAAAAAAAATCTAATAAACTCAATTTTAGTCAAACATTTGGGCCAAAATGTATTCAGCCACATGTCTTTAGTAAAAAAAAATGCCAATAAGCGTATATTTATTGGTTTGCGCAAAAGTTATAGCGTCTACAAACTAGAGTACATTTTCTGGAATTTACACCGCTTTTAATTTATGACTGCCTATTTCATTTCTTGAGGTGCTAAAATGGCAGAGAAGTACAAAACCCCCCCAAATGACCCCATTTTGGAAAGTAGACACCCCAAGCTATTTGCTGAGAGGCATGTTGAGCCCATTGAATATTTTTTTTTTTAGTCCCAAGTGATTGAATAAAGACAAAAATAAAAAAGATTTTTTTTTTTTTCAAAAAGTTGTCACTAAATGATATATTGCTCACACATGCCATAGTTATATGTGGAATTGCACCCCAAAATACATTTTGCTGCTTCTCCTGAGTATGGGGATACCACATGTGTGGGACTTTTTGGGAGCCTAGCCGCGTACGGGGCCCCGAAACCCAAGCACCGCCTTCAGGATTTCTAAGGGTGCAAATTTTTGATTTCACTCCTCACTACCTATCACCGTTTCGAAGGCCATAAAATGCCAAAATAGCACAAAACCCCCCCAAATGACCCCATTTTGGAAAGTAGACACCCCAAGCTATTTGTTGAGAGGCATGGTGAGTATTTTACAGCTCTCATTTGTTTTTGAAAATGAAGAAAGTAAAGAAAAAAACATTTTTTTTTCTTTTTTTAAATTTTCAAAACTTTGTGACAAAAAGCGAGATCTGCAAAATACTCACCATACCTCTCAGCAAATAGCTTGGGGTGTCTACTTTCCAAAATGGGGTCATTTTGGGGGGTTTTATGCCATCTGGGCATTCCATGGCCTCCGAAACTGTGATTGGCAGTGAGAAGTGAAATAAAAAATTACACCCTTAGAAAGCCTGAAGG
>JAQSEC010001454.1:0-13985 GCA_028564925.1 Lithobates sylvaticus | reverse complement strand
TGGCGGCGATCTGCGATTCTTTTTTTTTTTTTTTCCGTGACTGCGACATTGCGGCGGACACTTTTGAAACATTTTTGGGACCATTCACATTTACACAGCGATCGTTGCTATAAAATTGCATTGTTTACTGTGTAAATGTGACTGGCAGGGAAGGGGTTAAAACTAAGGGGCGCTGCAGGGGTTAATATGTTCCCTAAGGTAGTGATTCTAACTGTGGGGGGAGGGGACTCACAAGGGGACTCACATGCAGGTGTTCCTCCGTACTGGGATCACATGATCGGTCTCCTCGCCATTGACAGGACGCGGAGCTGTGTGTTTACACACACAGCTCCACGGTCCCGCTGTTTGAACGGGCAATCGCGGCCGCCGGGCATGCGCACCGGGTCCCGAGCGGCGCGCACCCCATAGGAGGCCGGGAATGGGAGGACGTCATATGACGCCCACCCAGGATGGGAGATCCACCTTGTGGGCGTCATATGTACATGGGCGGGTATTGAAGTGGTTAACAAGGGGCAAAAACACAATAGAGGAAGACGGCCACAGAAGAGGAGCAACAATTTTATTTATTTTTTTTGTTATTTTTTGCATTTCACTGCTTTTTGGGGGGAATGGGTAGGGGTATGATGTACCTGATGCCCATTCACATGGGAGGGTATAGGGCTGTTAAGGACGCTGTGGCCGGCTTCCCGGCCCCCTCCTTAGCAACTAGCTCTACACAGTTTTTTTTCAAGAGGGGGATGGGGGGGGGGTTAAAAACGGATGTAAGCAGATGTCGTCCACTTTTCGTCTTTTTTTTTCTTTTTATTTTTTTTTGACTGATGAAAAATAGGGCTTTCATCCGTTCAAAAAAAAGAGGTTGACGGAAGCCAATGAAAATGGGTGCAAATGAATGCTCATCCGTTGACGTCCGTTTTTCCATAGGAATGCATTGATGTCTGGTCTGTATGTGTGAAAGGGGCCTTACTACTTGTCCTAGCGAAATAAGCAGTAATTTCCAACACTAAGCACATGAAATCTGTTCTATACCTTAACCACCCTAGTGAAAAAAATGTTTTTAAGTGCAGACACTTTGTCTTAATAATTTGTGAAAGGCAAAACTCATGGACTTTTTTTTTTCCACTTGTATTAACAGTGCAAGTACACTCACTATAAACCCCTAGACACTTGTGTAAGTGAAAACCATGATTTCCACTGGCATGATGCTGTGAAGCGTTTCTTCAAATGTCCATGTGGCAACAGAACAATCTCATTGGACAGACTTCCCAAGAAGTCCTGCAGGTATGAGTCTTACAAACCATATTTAATTTTCTTTATGCAGGATGTTTTTTTAATCTTAAAGCGGTATTAAACCAAAAAGCAACCATTTTAATTTATTGCAGCTTACCAATCCTCAGATGTGATGACTTCATTGGTTTTCTTTTAGACCCCTTTCACACTGTAGCGCGGCTGCGTTATCGGTAAAGCGCCACTAGTTTTAGCTGCGCTTATAAAGGGTTAAAAGTGCCCGTGTTCCGGGGCGCTGCCTATTCATTTCTGTAGGCAGAGCGTTTAGGGAGCGGTATATACACTGCTCCCAAACCACCCCAAAGATGCTGCTTGCAGGACTTTTTCCTGCAAGCGCACTGCCCCAGTGTGAAAGCACTCGGGCTTTCACACTGGGGAGGCATGGGGGGCGCTTTACAGCTGCTATTTTTAGTGCTAAAACGCTGAAAAAAACACCTTCAGTGTAAAAGAGGTCTTAGGCTTTCTTTCCCTTTTTCACCTGATGATCTAGCTAGTAAATCTGTTATTCAAAAAACAAGCTCTTGTCAATGTAGCATTTAGGGCTTGTGCACTCAGGGCTTTAGAAAAAACGAGCTACAAAGCCACTACCCAAGTCAGGAAAAGCAGCTGTAAAAACTTGCTTTTAGTAGCTTTTTGTATTGGCGTTAATGCACGTTTAGCCGCGTTTCTCTGCCTCTATTCAAAATCAATGGTTTCCATTGAGCCCATTGATTTGAATAGAAGTCGCACCACAAGTCTGATCACGATGATCTGACTTGCGGTGCGACTTGTGCGATGAGGATCTTGAAGAGGAACCCCACTCCAAAATGGGGAGGAAAATGGCGTGGGGTCCCCCAGGATACATACCAGACCCTTATCCGCACATGTAGCCTGGCAGGTCAGGAAAGGGGGGGGGGGGTGAGTGCCCCTTAACAAGGGGGCCCCCAAACCTAGGGGAATGAGTACCACTACCCATTCACCAAAAATAAAAACATTACACATGTTTTTGACAAGGTGATTTATTTAAAGCAGCTCCGGCGTCTCTTCTCTCGGATTTCTTCTCCCTCCGGCAATGTCTTCATCCTCCGGTTCTTCTCCTCCCTTAGGGTCTGGTATGGATCCTTTTCTATTCTATTCAAATCAGTGGGCTCTCATAGGGAACCATTGATTTTTGTCAAAAAAAACTGTCACAGGCTGCCTGATCAGGTCCGAGACCAGATCAGACCCGCCAGTCTCTCCTATGGAACGGCAGATTTCAGCAGTGACATGTCCGCTGACATCTGCCGCCATCCGATCCTGCCTGCAAAAAGAGATGGTGGTCCTATTTTCCATCTGTCTGACGGAACGAATATGATCAGATGAAAATGGACAGGCGGTACGTTTTCACCCAATCTCCCCATAGAGGAGAGCGGGACTGTCCGTCTCCGTTCTGCACAGAGCGGACCTGTCATCCAGGGGGATTAGCAGAGCGATTCCCCTGCTGAGCAAGCGGATTCCGTCCCACGGAGATGCCTTTATTTTAACGGGGCAGGGTCTTTGGAGAGACATCAGGGGTCTAAACAGACCTCAAATGTGTTCCATACACTGTATAATACTATGCAATTTTATAACAAAAAATGTGCTCTTTGGTTCATTCATGGTGATGTTTTATTTAATTTTATGAACCACCAAGTTGTTCACAATTTATTCTATCGTAATATAACATATCAATGATTTGTTACTTAAAGCGGAGTTCCACCCAAAAATGGAACTTCCGCTTTTCTGGTTCCTCCCCCCCCCCCCCCTCCCCTCCGGTGTCACATTTGGCACCTTTCAGGGGGGAGGGGGAGCAGATACCTGTCTAATATAAGTATTTGCTCCCACTTCTTGCAATAGTTCGCTGCAGATTCCACGGCGATCTACGCCATGTCCAGCCCCTCCGCCCCCCCCCCCCCCCCCTTTGCTGTCTTCTGGGAGACGCACAGGTCCCAGAAGACAGCAGGGACCAGTGAGCATGAGCAGCGCGACTCGCACTTGCGCCGTAGGGAACCAGGCTGTGAAGCCTTGCTGCTTCACTTCCTGATTCCTTTACTGAAGATGCCGACGCCCGCACCCGGGAGCCGAGGGATAGATCGGCTTCGGGTGAGGACAATCCCGGGTGCCCGGGACAGGTAAGTGTCCTTATATTAAAAGTCAGCAGCTGCAGTATTTGTAGCTGCTAACTTGATTTTTTTTTTTTTTTTTTTTTGGCGGAACGCCACTTTAAACTATTTTTGATTGCTATATTTTAGTTCTCTGATTTATATTTACCTCTTCCCTTTTACGCCAGAAGTATTGTAATAACACACAAGTACGAACGATCTTTTTTTATTATACAGTCGGATATGATGTATATAATTCTTTTTTTATATATTGTCTATTTTTACTTTTTATTTATTTTTTTTTGTACCACAATTTTTTTTTTCAAATAAGTTTGTAAACAAAAAAAAAAAAAATCCTTCAGATTAAAGTAGCATGCTGGGGTGCTAGCTCTGCCTCAGTTTTCTGCACTAGTATTGTCTACACTGAGTAAGATTGCCTAATAAACTTTGACCTTCTTGATTGTGTTGTTTAACTTTTATTTGTAATGGAACTATTCAGAGCTAATTGTTGGGCTGTGTTTTTTTATGTTTTTTATTTTTTATCTCCACTAGCACCTGTGGCTTATTCAAATGGGAAAGAGATGGCATGCTTAAGGTGGGTGTACTTGATCAAATGTTTAGATTTTCAGCTAATGTTCATTCTCAAGATGCAGGGTGAAAATACAATACTGGCAAATGTTTTGGCTGTACATAGAAGTCCTATTTTTTCAACATGAACTGGATAATGTGGGGCTATAAACGGTAAATGGTCTAAAGTAGTCACTGTTATTGTACTGAACATTTATGCCTCTGGCCTTCAGAACTGTTATCATGGCTTCATTCCCCTATGTGCACTAGTACTATAGTTCTTTAAGCAAACAAGGGGTGTGTGCAATGTATCAGAGGAAGGTGTATTAGAAATTATGTAAATGTTTTAGATTATTAAAGATAATGCTTTTCATCAAATGCATGTCTTGTTTTCTAATAATCTGGAAGACCTTTGTGTTAAGATTTTTTGTTGCAGTATGTTCTTAATTTTTATTTTTATTCTTTTTTTTTTTTTTTTGCCAATAGGAAAAAAAAGGTCCAAAAATTGGAGGGGAAACGCTGTTAACAAGAGGAGAGGAACATGGGAGATTTCTCAATTCTCAATAGCCTTAAATAGATGTCTTGCATAACTCCAGTTAATGGACTGGCTGTCTTCAGACTGTATAATTGGGTTTAAAAAAAAGCATTTGGATGGGGACCCTGAACAGCCCCTGGAGCCCTGTCGCACTATTCTCACCATGACTGTTGGAGACAGATATTTTAGTTTGTTTTTCTAATGGAGAGCACAAGTCTGCCAGTATGTGTAATGGGCATTTTCTACCTTCCTTTACCCATCAACACTAAAGTGAACTTGCTTGATACCTTTGCTAAACTTCTATAAATGATGGTGGCCTGACTATCATGCTTATCCAATGGCTTCAATCTTTAAGTCATTGAGCTAGAACAAGTGTGCATATCGTATAATTTGAGTAGGGTATACACACAGTTGATGTGTGTTTATTTTTTTTCACCAGCGGTTTGTACAAAAAAAAAAAAACACACCCAGCATCCACGCAAGCGGTGTTGTATTCTGGCCGTGGGGACTCCCTATCAGAATACACACATCAGGGCTGCGGTTTTCCAGCCAAAGAAGCTGGTCCAAACATCCTCTTCTGTTGAACAGAGGAATAGACACACATCACAAGTAGTCCTGTTCCTGCTAAACCCACTGAGTTTTATTATGTGTATACCCTGTGTATAGAATTGCTCATCTCGGTGTCAGGACTGAGAAGTAAATCTGCAGGATTAGCGTGACTGACTGGAAACCTAACATTTCCAGGGGTTAGCAGTGGTAGTCTACCCGTTTCTCCTATGACTGGTTACCCTTTTTAAAATTTTGTTTTTACTTTTTATGTTTTTACTGTGTTGTAAGCACATGTGCTAGCAGATCCTTGTTTACATTGTGGGAAAAATATCAATATTTGATGTGGATTACCCAGAAAACCTCAGTGTATGGATGGCAGAAAGCATTTTACCTTTTGTTACTGTGAAGCAGTGGACTTGTATAGGAAAACCAATGTAAATATGTATGTGTTATTTTGTGAATTTTTTATTTTTTTTTTTTTTAACATGTATCATGCATGCTGCAAATACAGTGCACTGTGCTACAAATCTATTTATTAATACCATTTTGAATGACAATAAACTGTTTCAGATAGTACTTTTTCCTGCTTGCTCTTCTGCTGCTGCTAGGCTCGACATCTGCTTTTCACCTCAGGTGGCCAGACCATTTTTCACTTAACCCCCCCCCCCCCCCCCCCCCCCCCCACAAACCATACATTTTCTGGACAATAGATAGGACCAATACACAGAACCAATAGAATAAGAGGATGTTGCTACACATTTGTTTTTTTTTTGTTTTTTTTGGTTTTTTTTTATGTCCTGTGATACTTTTGCAAATGTTTTTCAAAATAATAATACACTAAAACCATTATTGGCACAAAGACACAACATCACTTGCGCAATTGCAACTAAATCTAAAAGCGAGAAAACACTTGTAAATTTGTAACCGTGCCTTATTGCAGACATTGAAAATTGAAGGTATGCAAAACTGTAAAATAAGCCACTTGCACTAAAAATCTGAACATTGGCTTTACACCTACTTGTCATGGTGATGCCCAGTCCATAGTGCTGTGTGTGCATTTCGATGAAGTGGTTTGTTATAAAATGATCCAGGTACGTTTTTTTTTTTTCTCTATATTTTTTTGGCGCAATTGAGCATGTACAGACCTATTGCTGCAGGAAACCTTCTTTTGACAGTAAAAGAGAAATCAGAACATAAGATGAATTCAATACTTGCACTGAGGAGGATTGTGTGACACATTGCAATGCCGGTTTTGTCCCACAGATAAAGTCCCATTTCACACCTGAGCATTTTGTAGCTTTAGGCCCCTTTCACACTGACGTACCATTCAAGTCCACCTGTTAGTTTTGACGGCGGACCTGAATGGGCGCTCCATGCTAGTCTATGGAGCGATGGATGTCAGCGGAGACATGTCCGCTGGCATCCGACCTGGTCCGATCCGCCAAAAGCAGACGGATGGCTCTACGTCCTATCGGGTGAGATCTGATGAAAACGACACGCTGTCCGTTTTCATCCAATCTCTCCATAGACCAGCAGTGCTGCACAAGCCCCTCCCCGCTCAGTGAGCAGAGAGGGACCTGTCATCTGCCGGCTCAGCGGAGATCAACGGAGAGATCTCCCGCTGAGCCGGCGGACTCCGTGCAAACGGAGTCTGCCTCGTGTGAAAGGGGCCTAAAGATCCAAGATGCTCAATAAGCAAAATCCCATTAATTTCAATGGCTTCTGTTCACATCTGAGTGTTTTGTCACCTGTAGCAGAATGACTGTTGCTCAAAAAAGTAAATTGGCTTCTTTTCAGGCAGATTGGAGTGTTTTTGGCCCCATAGACTTCAGTGTGAATGCCCTGAAAGTGCACGACATGAGCATTTTGTCAAGTGTTATCTGGTCAAACAGCAGCTCCCTGCCCCTAAATCTCCTCCTACTATTCCTCCTGTAGTGATTTCTGTTGGCTAGAACAAAAACATCTAAAGTTTTTGAATACACATGTAAAATGCTGTAATACACTTCTTAAACCCTTGTATGAGCTTGCAAAACAATCTGAAAATTGCTCTGCTCAGGTGTGAATGCAGCCTAAAAATCTGCAATGGCTCCGGTAGCGAGCTGGGCTATCTGTCAAGGGGCATCAGTGGCTGGATGAAACATCTTCTGTCAGCTAGGTCATAAGTCTTTTGCTAAGCTATACAAAGCTGCAAAATTAGGCTAGTATGAAAAAACAGCATGCTTAGTAGTGTATATAAGAGGGTTAATTGACGGTTCACAAGTGTCAATAATATCCATTCATTCTGCTGATATCTTTCCAAATTTCCCAGGGCATCCTCTGCCTTCATAACTCGGCCTGTATAGCAGTAAAGCTTGGTTTATCAACCTTCTAACAGTTAAAGATTTGTATGGGAGCAGTATTGGTCCACTGTAAGACCTTTTTTTTTTTTTTTTTTTTTTTTACTTACATTTAAAAAAAAAAGTAGAGTAAATGGGTAAATTGGCTTTTTTAGCAGAGCTCATCTTGAACTCTCCCAAAAACCCAACAAGGATTAGGGATGAAAAATTTGTACGACCTGAATTCTATGACTGTTGACCAAAGGGTCTAATTTTGCTACAGCTCCAAATCATATGCAACGAGTCATACTCTACTCCTTGACATTTATGACAAACAGGAGTGTCAAATTTAACATTTAAAATCTGGATGGAGTCAAGTAGACTGAGTACCTGAGCGGAATCAAGATCTGCTGCAACTCCCCCATTGATCTCTAACTTTTTGTTAGAAGCTGGACTCTGGATATTTTCTATGGAAAGGCAAAGGTATTATGGGTTCCAATATAAAGTTGTGAATAGTGTTTGTTTTTCTGAAAGTTAAATTGGGCTAGGGTGGCGCGTCGAAGACGCACAGTATATTTGAAATGGAACACATCAGGTAGGTTGTAAGTCTGTAGGTAATGGTTGGAGTTCTCCTTTATTGTATAGTTGATGTAAATATTTTATTCCCAGTCTTGCCCATTCAGTACTATCGGGATTAGATTGGAATTATGTAATTTTGGGTTGTTAGGCAAGGTTGATAAATCTGAACAAGTCAATGCTTGGGAGCAAAGCTTTAGTATTTTTTAGGGACATTTTACATAACAAGAAGCCAATGATTGGGGGTAGAATACCTCTATAGTATATTAGGCTTTCATAGGATAGAATAAGGGCTGTTTCTTTAACCATGGCTACATTGTTTATATGCAGTAACAGCCACCAGTGAATGTATACCAGTCGGGAAGCAAAGTAATGGAGGAGGAGGTTGGACAAGGCTAATCCACCTTGTGTTCTTTGCAGCTGCAGTTTGGTCAGTGAGAATTTAGGAATATTAGAAACCCATGAACATTTATTGACGAGAGGATGGATTTCATGGAATTTTTTTTTTTTTTTTTTTTTTTTTTTTTTTTTAAGCTTTAGGGAATAAAGCTGGGGAGTTATAACATAGAATAAACTTTGGGTAGAGTGGTCATCTTTTTAAAAGTTTCACCCAGCCCAAGTTTAGATTACTCCAATTGTATATCCTGTTTTTAAAAGTTGTTATAAATGGATTCTGGTTTTTAATGTTCTGTACTTTATTTCCTAGATATTGGTAATGTTTCATTAAATTATAGTGGGCACACCTCACTTAAACAGATCTGCATCCTCAACCGAATAAGATTTTATCCAGAACTTACCTGCAGGCCGTGTTTTTGGGTTGGATAAATAAGCATGCCATCTGCATATAATTACTCTTTCCAGGTACCTCACCATGTCACTATTAATGTGTAAGCTCCACCTCCTAGGCCCTCAGGACAGCCCCCTTGATTAGCTATAGTCTATACCAGGGGTCTCCAAACTTTTCAAACAAAAGGGCCACTTTATTATCCTTCAGACTTTAGGAGGGCCGGATTGTGGCCAGCAAGGGCAGAAAATGTCACGGGCCACATCATGAGAATAAATATGGCCTCAGGGTTGTGGTCAATAGGAGGAGTATTCCCCCTATTAGTAATAGTATTCCATCATTGGTCTCGTGGAAGATATAGTGCCCCATTGTTGGCGTCAGTGAGAGGAATAGTGCCTCATATCACTGGAAGGAGTTGTGCCCCAAGGGCCGCATAAAGGCTAGCAAAGGGCCACATCTGGCCCTCGGGCCGCAGTTTGGAGACCCCTGTCTTTGCAGCCAATATTTTCTGTCTCAAGACCTAGTGGATGGTTCCCTGTTGGTTGGGATGTCAGGATTTGTCCAGCTGGGGTTATGGAAAACATATCTGTGTGTTCTTAGTAGTACTAAAATCTAAGGAAGTTGCAATACATGGACATTCCTGCAGAATGCACTCCCCTTGACTTAAATCAGCTCATCATGGCAATGATGCTTCTCCAAAGCACTGATGTCCCTGCACGGATCTGAGACTCATGTGGGTTTAAAAGGAGTGGAAAATCCTGGTGCAGCCAATACGCTTCTAACTTCAGATTGTTCAATTAAGCTTTAACAAAAAGCCTTGAAGCTGATTGGTTTCTGTGCAGAGCTACATCAGATTTTGCACTCTGCTGTTTTAGTAAATCAACCCCTCGGAATATTCTAGTGTTTGGCGTTCACAAAGCTCTTTGATCTCCTGCTCATCACCCCACTGTAATGCCCCAGGAGGGTACAGAGCAGGTGGCTAAGAATGTATGGGAGGCTTGTTTAAACCGCTTCCCGACCGCCTAACGCCGATAAACGTCGGCAAAATGGCACGGGCAGGCAAAATCACGTACCTGTACGTGATCGTGCATGTGCCTGCCTGTGGGTCGCGCGCTCGCGACCCGGTCGGGAGCTCCGTGACCCGGCCGCGGGACCAGCGGCCCCGATCGCCGCTGGTGTCCCGTGACCGGGTTACGGAGCTGGAGAACGGGGAGAGGTTTGTGTAAACAAACTTCTCCCCGTGCTTCCTACACTGACTGTCAGTGATCGGCGGTTCCCTGTCAACGCCGATCAATGACGTCAGACGTACAGCCACGCCCCCCTTAAAAAAAAAACACACACGTCACACTCACTCCTCCCCGCCCCCTAGTGGTTAACCCCTGCACTACAACTGTCATTTACAATAGGAATCAGTGCTATTTAAATTGCACTGATTTCTGTATAAATGAAAATGTCCAAAAATGTCCGATGTGTCCGCCATAATGTCGCAGTCTCGCCCATTACTAGTAAAAAATATTAATAAAAATGCTATAAAACTATCCCTATTTTGTAAACGCTATAACTTGCGCAAACCAATCAATTCGCTAATTGCGATTTTTTTTTTACCAAAAATATGTAGAAAATATATCGGCCGAAACTGAGGATTTTTTTTTATATTTTTTTGGGGATATTTATTATAGCAAAAAGTAAAAAAATATTGCATTTTTTTCAAAATTGTCGCTCTATTTGTTTTTGTTTATAGCGCAAAAAATAAAAACCGCCGATCAAATACCACCAAAAGAAAGCTCTATTTGTGGGAAAAAAAAGACGCCAATTTTTTTGGGAGCCACGTCGCACGAGCGCAATTGTCAGTTAAAGCAACGCAGTGCCGAGTCGCAAAAAGGGGCCTGGTCCTTTGTCTGCCAATTGGTCTGGGGCTGGATGCAGGCAGCCCAAAGCTCAGTTACAGTGTCTGGAGAGGTCAGTTGGTTCATTAAAGAGGAACTGCAGTCTACTCCCATAATTTGTAATAAAAACATCTCTGCCATTCTGAAGCTTCCCTCCAATCACTTTGCATATTTTAAATATACCGTGATTCTGTACTTGCCAAATATGCTGCAGAAATCTCCCTCCACTGAGTCTGGCTACAACCATATTAATTGTGGGCAGCTGAGGCTGCTGCCTGTTCACTTCCTTGATTTACACAGGCACACCATCGTAGCTCTCATTGGCCCTCTTATGACTCATCCCCCCTCCCTTGCTGGCAAACTCTCAGAGAGAATGCTTTGCATGATGTCATAAGCCTAGGCTTTTTACCAGACAAGAAACCGGAAGTGGGCTGTATAAGGTATTTACTATCAGAATTTTTTTTTTTTTTGCTATCCAAAGTTAAAACAACAAGGACAGAAGATTTAATAGATAGGTGAAAACAATGACTGAAGGTCTGCTTTAAGGAAGCAGTTAACCACATGTAAAGTTTCGAGTCACATGACACTGGAGAGGGAAAATGGCTAATTGGGCCCAATTTGGACATTTTCACTTGGGGGTGTACTCACTTTTGTTGCAAGCGGTTTACACATTAATGGCTGTCTGTCGAGTTATTATGAGGGGACAGCAAATTTACACTGTTATACAAGCAAAGTGTAATTTCTTCAGTCTTGTCACATGAAAAGATATATAATAAAATATTTACAAAGTGTGAGGGGTGTTTTCACTTTTGTGAGATACTGTATACCTCATTCGTAGTGACATGGTAAGGTGTCCAGCAAATGGAAAATGAGATGCAGTGCATCTGGAAAGTATTCACAGCGCTTTACATTTTCCACATTTTGTTATGTTACAGCCTTATTCCAAAATGGATTCAATTCATTATTGTCCTCAAAATTCTACAAACAATACCCCATAATAACATGAAAGAAGTTTGTTTGAAATCTTTGCAAGTGTATTAAAAATAAAAAAAAATACACATGTACATAAGTATTCACAGCCTTTGCTCAATATTTGTTGAAACACTTTTGGCACCAATTACAGCCTCAAGTCTTTTGAGTATGAGGCTACAAGCTTGCCACACCTATTTTTTTTTTTTTGGCAGTTTCTCCCATTCATCTTTGCAGGACCTCTCAAACTCCATCAGGTTGGATGGAAAGCATTGGTGCAAAGCCATTTTCAGATCTCTCCAGAAATGTTCAATCGGGTTCAAGTCTGGGCTCTAGCTGGGCCACTCCAGGACATTCACAGAGTTGTCCTGTAGCCACTCCTTTGTTATCTTGGCTATGTGCTTGGGGTCATTGTCTCGTTGAAAGATGAACCTTTACCCCAGTCTGAGGTCCAGAATGCTCTGGACCAGCCCAGAACTACACGGAAGAATCTTCAAGGCCGCTAGGACCATAGTCACCAAGAAAACAATTGGTAACACACTATGTCGCGAAGGAATGAAATCCTGCAGCGCTCGCAAGGTGCCCCTGCTCAATGAACATCTGAATGATTCAGAGGAGAACTGGATGAAAGTGTGGTCAGATGAGACCAACATCAAGCTCTTTGGCATCAACGCAACTCACTGTGTTTGGAGGAGGAATGCTGCCTATGACCACAAGAACACCATCTCCCACAGTTAAACATGGAGGTGGAAACATTATGCTTTGGGGGTGTTTTTCTGCTAAGGGGACAGGACAACTTCACTGCATCAAAGGGACGATGAATGGGGTAACATACCATCAAATCTTGTGTGAGAACCTCCTTCCCTCCTTCCCTACCTCCTTGACTCAAAACACATGGCCAAGGAGAGGCTTAAGAAGAAGCACGTTAAGGTCCTGGAGTGGCCTAGCCATTCTCCAGACCTTCATTCCATAGAAAATATGTGGAGGGAGCTGAAGGTTCGAGTTACCAAACGTCAGCCTCGAAACCTTAATGACTTGGAAACAGTGGCGGCCCGTCCATAAGAGGTGCAGGGGCCAACCCCCTAATCCATGCACCTGCCCCGTAATCTACATGCAGGGTGCTGAAAGCATGTATTTCAATGGGGTTTTTTGAAGCACGATTAGAGCTTGAGGCTCTAATTGGCAGAGCACTGTGCCCTGAGCCTACCCAGTTGTGTGACAATAGCAAATTAATATTCGCTATTTTCTACCCAATTCTCCTCCCGACCAATCAGGAAGCAGGTCCTGACACCTGATTGGCCAGTGGCCCAATGGGTCTCGGGACCCACTTCCTGTTTGGCCCAGAGGAGAAGCCCCGTCTCTTCCCGGATCCTCCTGAAGCGAGGAGCAGTAGCCCTCCGTGTCATCTTCCACCTCACAGTAAGGCCTCTAAACCCCTGCCTTTTCATCCGTCTCCTGCGTGGGGGGGGTGGTGTGGTGACGGCAGTGTGAGTGAGGAGGGCAGGTTTGTTTGCCGCCCCTTCCCCCAAAAATATTGAGCACCAGCGCCACTGCTTGGAGAGGATCTGCAAAGAGGAGTGGGACAAAATCCCTCCTGAGATGTGTGCAAACCTGGTGGCCAACTACAAGAAACGTCTGACCTTTGTGATTGCCAACAAGGGTTTTGCCAGCAAGCACCAAGTCATGTTTTGCGAATGGGTCATATATTTATTTCACTCATTAAAATGTGAATCAATTTATAACTTTTTTAAATGCGTTTTCTGGATATTTTTGTTGTTCATTTCTTTGTCAGTGGGCAAACATACAAAATCAGGGGATCACATACTTTTTTCCCCTCACTGTAGGGCATGGGAGCTAAACACTCCAGAGCTGCCAAGATGTAGTCTCTTGCACTACTTACCTAAAGGGCCCTTAGCTGAGCTGAAGTCCTACGTAAGGTGGAACAGTATTTGTGAGAAGTGGTGGAAGCTTGGGAAATGTATGCCATTCGGTAGAGTGCCCATCTGGGCAGAGCCAAAGAAGGATATTGGAAAGAGACTGGTATACTAAAGAAGTCCCTTTGATCCCCCTGACCCTCAGGTGTGGGTCCTGTGATGAGGTGATGGAAGCTAAAACTGTGGACCACATGGGGAAGCAGTCCCAAATTTGTGGCGCTCTCAAGAAGGAGGAAAGGTGTAAAGAGAATATGGCTTAAAAGATATGCTTGCATTTTAAGCAAAAATGACAACCATAGAATGTCTACTCCTGTGTGTGACATTCTGCACCCAAGAATTCTTATAGTCAAATGTGTTGTCAGGTGAAAATCTTTGTGAAGTTACACTACAGTGGATAATGCATTTTATGTGTGGCCATTCCTTTATTCTGCAATATTAAGACCTCTGACCAGAGCTGGCCTAGGGCCAGGAGTATGAATTCAAATTT
>JAQSEC010003358.1:0-13286 GCA_028564925.1 Lithobates sylvaticus | reverse complement strand
GGTGCAGGACGTGGGTGCTGAACTTCCCTTTTCTAGTCTCGTGGAAGACGACTTACGTCACGACGTTCTTGCAGACCGGATATTCCGACAACGTTGTCCGACCGTGTGTACGCAACAACAACAACATCGGACAAAGTACGACGGACAGGATCCGACCGACCTGGTCCGCGGATAATCCGCGCGTGTGTATGGGGCTTTAGGCTATTTTCACACCGAGGCGCTGGGTGCGCTGGCGGTAAAGCGGCGCTATATTTACCCCCCGCGAGCGGTCGACAAATGCTGAAGCGGCGCTTTGCGGGCGGGTTCGGAGCGCTGCCCCATTGTTTTCAATGGGAGGGGGCACTTTAGGAGCGGTAAATACACCAAAGATGTGGCTTGCAGGACATTTTTCAGCGTCCTGCAAGCGCACCGCTCCAGTGTGAAAGACCTCGGGGAGACACAGCAACGGCTGTTTCAGGTCAGGTTTGCAGGCGCTATTTTTAGCGCAATAGCGCCTGAAAACCGCCCCATTGTGAAAGGGGCCTTAAGCTTCGTACACAAAGCGTCAGACTTTTGTCCGAAGGGCGTTGGCCAGGAACTTGTCTTGCATACAAAACACAAACGTAGTGACGTACTACGAGCAGATAAAGAGGCAGTGCAATTGTCAGGTGCCACCTGTTGGGCTCCTTCTGCTAATTTCATGTTAGTAGAAGTTTGGTGAGTGTTCATTCGCACTTTTCATTTAACCACTTGCCGACCGCCCCATGTAGATATACGTCGGCAGAATGGCACGTACAGGCAGAACCACGTACCTGTACGTGCCATTCTTTAGGCGGTTGGGGGGTCCGATCGGACCCCCCTCCGCCGGCGGGGACGGTCGGCATCGCTTCAGGAGCGATCCGGGACGAGGGGACGGCCAGTGGTTTCTGGCCACCCCCTCGCGATCGCTCCTGGCGAATGAAAAGCTTCCCCTTCCTGTCTATTGTATAGACAGGAAGGCGGAAGTGATGTCACGCTCGGTGCGCCGGTCTATGTGACCGGAGACGCCGAGCGGCGAACATGTTAAGGTTAGTGCACAACACTACACTGACACCAGTACAGTTAGGCACACAAAACACCCCCCTGTCACCCCCTGATCACCCCCCAGATCACCCCCTCCCCCCCCAGTCACAGTGTCACTAATTGCAGTGATCATTTATTTACTGATCACTGCATTTAGTGTCAGTGTGACTGTAATAACTGTCAGGGCAGTTAGTTTTAGGTCCTAGGTAGCCCCCTACCCCCCCCTAATAAAGGTTTAACCCCCTGATTGCCCCTAGTTAACCCCTTCACCCCCTTTTGCCAGTGTCACTAAGCGATCGTTTTTCTGATCGCTGCATTGTGTCGCTAGGTAACCATTTTTTTTTTTTATTTTAACCGCCATGTTTTATATAGGTTCATAAATAGTTTTATAGGTCAGGTACCCCCATATTACAACCTAAATAAAGGTTTTAACCCCCTGATTGCCCCTAGAGTTAACCCTTTCACCAGTAATCACCGTATAACTGTCACTGGTGACGCTGGTTAGCCAGTTAGTTATTTCGTTATTTAGGTTCCCCGTCAGGTTTTTATATAGCGTCAGGTACCCCCATATATTACCTAATAAAGGTTTAACCCCCTGATTGCCCCTAGTTAACCCTTTCACCCCCTTTTGCCAGTGTCACTAAGCGATCGTTTTTCTGATCGCTGCATTAGTGTCGCTAGGTAACCAGTTTTTTTTTAGGTTAACCGCCATGTTTATATAGGTTCATAAATAGGTTTATAGGTCAGGTACCCCCATATTACAACCTAAATAAAGGTTTTAACCCCCTGATTGCCCCTAGAGTTAACCCTTTCACCAGTGATCACCGTATAAAATGTCACTGGTGACGCTGGTTAGCCAGTTAGTTATTTCGTTATTTAGGTTCCCCGTCAGGTTTTTATATAGCGTCAGGTACCCCCATATATTACCTAATAAAGGTTTAACCCCCTGATTGCCCCTAGTTAACCCTTTCACCCCCTTTTGCCAGTGTCACTAAGCGATCGTTTTTCTGATCCCTGCATTAGTGTCGCTAGGTAACCAGTTTTTTTTTGTATTACTGTTACGGGTGACGCTGGTTAGTTAGCTTGTTTTTTATACTGTCAGGGCACCCGCCATTTATTACCCAATAACGGTTTAACCCCCTGATCGCCCGGCGGGTGATATCAATTAGGTTTTAGGGTCAAATAAGGTCTGCGTCGCCCCAGGTTAGTGCCAGTACCGCAAACACCCACGCGCAAAGCATACACCTCCCTTAGTGGTATAGTATCTGAACAGATCAATATCTGATCTGATCAGATCTATACTAGCGTCCCAGCAGTTTAGGGTTCCAAAAAAACGCATTGTTAGCGGGATCAGCCCAGATACCTGCTAGCACCTGCGTTTTCCCCCTCCGCCCAGCCCAGCCCACCCAAGTGCAGTATCGATCGATCACTGTCACTTACAAAACACTAAGCACACATAACTGCAGTGTTCGCAGAGTCAGGCCTGATCCCTGCGATCGCTAACATTTTTTTTGTGGTAGCGTTTTGATTCAGTCGCTAACAGTCAGGAGCTTTTTTACCTGTGAATCTCAAAAAAATAAAAAAAACAAAAATAGTTGTCGTTTTATTGTTCTCTCTCTCTCTCTATTGTTGCTCTTTTTTTACTCCATTCTATTCTGCAATGTTTTATTATGTTTTATCATGTTTTATCATGCTTGCTTTTCAGGTATGTAATTTTGTTTACTGTGTTTTAGTGTTAAGCATTTTTTTTTTTTCAGGTGCGCCATTCAGTTGCAGCGCGGATTTATTTATCTTGACAGCAACAGCGTTTGCTCCCACGATACATAAAGCCGCGACTCCAACGCTGTAGGAGGTGATTTCACCACCACAGTTAAAAAAAAGAGCATATATGCCGAAGCATGGGGGCAGCAGGGGGCGGGGAGGAGCGATTGGCTCCTAATGCCACGTACATACGGTCGAAATTCCGACCGTGTGTACACGGCATAACTTTTGCGGGAGGATGCCCCCATGCATCGGCATATATAAATGGTGCATGTATGCCCATCATTAGAAGTGGGTGGATGAAGGGAGGTATTCTAATGGTGGGCATACCCACCAATCAATCTCTTTTTTTCGTTCAGCCAAGAGGCTGCATGAAAAAAAAAAAGATTACAATATATGTCCAGTATGTTGCTGGACTTTGAATGGTTATACCAGAATGATGCCTGCAGGTTTAGGTATCATCTTGGTATCATTCTTTTCAGCCAGTGATCGGCTTTCATGTAAAAGCAATTCTAGCGGGTAATTAGCCTCTAGACTGCTTTTACAAGCAGTAGGAGGGAATGTCCCCCCTCCCGGATATAAACCGCGCCATTGGGAAATTGGGAAAGCATTTTATCACACCAATCTTGGTGTGGTCAGATGCTTTGAGGGCAGAGGAAAGATCTAGGGTCTAATAGACCCCAATTTTTTCAAAAAAAGAGTACCTGTCACTGCCTATTGCTATCATAGGGGATATTTACATTCCCTGAGATAACAATAAAAATCATAACAAAGAAAAAAAATGGAAGGAACAGTTTAAAAATAGAATAAAAAAGCTAAATAAATAAAAAAAAAACTAAAAAAAAAAAAAAAAAAAGCACCCCTGCCCCCCCTTCTCTTGCGCAAAGGCGTACACAAGCGTTGGTCTGGCGTCATATGTAAACAGCAATTGCAGCATGCATGTGAGGTATCACCGCGAAGGTCAGATCGAGGGCAGTAATTTTAGCAGTAGACCTCCTCCGTGAATCTAATGTGGTATCATGTAAAGGCTTTTAAAGGCTTTTAAAAATGTATGTAGTTTGTCGCCACTGCGTGTTTGTGCGCAATTTTAAAGCATGTCGTGTTTGGTATCCATGTACTCGGCCTAAGATCATATTTTTTATTTCATCAAAAATTTGAGCAATATAGTGTGTTTTAGTGCATTAAAATAAAAAAAAGTGTATTTTTTCCACAAAAAATGCGTTTGAAAAATCGCTGCGCAAATACTGTGTGGAAAAAAAAAATGCAACACCCACCATTTTAATCTGTAGGGCCTTTGCTTTAACAATATATATAGTGTTTGGGGGTTCAACGTAATTTTCTTGCAAAAAAAAAATATGTTTTCATGTAAACAAAAAGTGTCAGAAAGGGCTTTGTCTTCAAGTGGTTAGAAGAGTGGGTGACGTGTGACATAGGCTTCTAAATGTTGTGCATAAAATGCCAGGACAGTTCAAACCCCCCCCAAATGACCCCATTTTGGAAAGTAGACACCCCAAGCTATTTGCTGAGAGCAATGTTGAGCCCATTAAATATTTTTTTTTTTTTGTCCCAAGAGATTGAATAATGAAAAAAAAAAAATATATATATATTTTTTTTACAAAAAGTTGTCACTAAATGATATATTGCTCAAACATGTCATGGGCATATGTGGAAATACACCCCAAAATACATTCTGTTGCTTCTCCTGAGTACGGGGATACCACATGTGTGGGACTTTTTGGGAGCCTAGCTGCGTACGGAACCCCAAAAACCAAGCACCGCCTTCAGGCTTTCTAAGGGAGTAATTTTTTTATTTCACTTCTCACTGCCAATCACAGTTTCGGAGGCCATGGAATGCCCAGATGGCATAAAACCCCCCAAAATGACCCCATTTTGGAAAGTAGACACCCCAAGCTATTTGCTGAGAGGTATTGTGAGTATTTTGCAGATGTCGCTTTTTGTCACAAAGTTTTGAAAATTGAAAAAAGAAAAAAAAAAATTTTTTTTCTTTACTTTCTTCATTTTCAAAAACAAATGAGAGCTGTAAAATACTCACCATGCCTCTCAACAAATAGCTTGGGGTGTCTACTTTCCAAAATGGGGTCATTTGGGGGGTTTTGTGCTATTTTGGCATTTTATGGCCTTCGAAACTGTGATAGGTAGTGAGGAGTGAAATCAAAAATTTGCACCCTTAGAAATCCTGAAGGCGGTGCTTGGGTTTCGGGGCCCCGTACGCGGCTAGGCTCCCAAAAAGTCCCACACATGTGGTATCCCCATACTCAGGAGAAGCAGCAAAATGTATTTTGGGGTGCAATTCCACATATAACTATGGCATGTGTGAGCAATATATCATTTAGTGACAACTTTTTGAAGAAAAAAAAAAAATTATTTTTTATTTTTGTCTTTATTCAATCACTTGGGACTAAAAAAAAAAATATTCAATGGGCTCAACATGCCTCTCAGCAAATAGCTTGGGGTGTCTACTTTCCAAAATGGGGTCATTTGGGGGGGTTTTGTACTTCTCTGCCATTTTAGCACCTCAAGAAATGAAATAGGCAGTCATAAATTAAAAGCGGTGTAAATTCCAGAAAATGTACTCTAGTTTGTAGACGCTATAACTTTTGCGCAAACCAATAAATATACGCTTATTGGCATTTTTTTTACTAAAGACATGTGGCTGAATACATTTTGGCCCAAATGTTTGACTAAAATTGAGTTTATTAGATTTTTTTTTATAACAAAAAGTAGAAAATCTCTTTTTTTTTCAAAATTTTCGCTCTTTTTCCGTTTATATCGCAAAAAATAAAAATCACAGAGGCAATCAAATACCATCAAAAGAAAGCTCTATTTGTGGGAAGAAAAGGACGCAAATTTCGTTTCGTTACAAAATTGCATGACCGCACAATTACCAGTTAAAGTAGTGCAGTGCGAAATTGAAAAAAGACCTCTGGTCCTTAAGCTGACAATTGGTCCGGGGCTGAAGTGGTTAAACGCGATCGGAAGATCTGACAGACATTTGTCCGTGGAAAATGTTAAAGCCTGCCATCCAACATTTGTCCATGGAAAATCCGACAACAATTGTCCGATGGAGCGTACACACGGTTGGATTTTCCGCCAACAGCCTGTCATCACACGTCCCGTCGGAAAATCCGATCGTGTGTACGCGGCTTTAGAATGGGGGTGGGAGTAGGTTTAGTTAGATAGGTTTTGCCTTTACTTCCAGTCTAAACTACCCGTATGTTTCGACTTACCCCGGTGTTCCCAATGTGAACTAAAGCAGTAAGGTGTAGCAGACATTATGAATTAAAAATTGAGACATTATTTATCTTTTTGGCAACTTTCCGCTCCTGCTTAGTCCTACATTACGTCTTTGTTTCATGCTAAGACTGATTAAAACACTACTTTTTTTATGTGTCTAAAAAAACCCTCAGCGATTAAACTTAGTTTGCAGATCCTTACCGGTTTTGTTATGCAGAAATTCAAAAATAAGCCATTAAAACGCATTTCCCAAAATAATTATACTACATGGAAAGAGTTCACATTTACTATGAGGAATTGATCATTCCTAGTGAAATTTTTGCACGCTGCGTGATGCTTTAGATCACGTGTCAAAAACACATAGTCCTGCAGGCCAAATCCAACCTGGGAGGACATTTCATGTGGTCCTTGCTCTTCTCCTGCAGCTTCGGGCACCCCTCTCATCTCTAAATGCAATATTCCCAACGCAACACAGTCCTGTATAAATGGCTGTATTCAAGAACGGGTCCTGCGAGCGACCAATGGCTGGAACCGTGTATGTCGAAGAAGTAATGTCACAGCACACCACGATCTCCAGAAACCATACATCCCAACTGTCCCCGATTTCGAGGGACTGGTCCCTGATTTGGTGTAATGTTCCTCTGTCCTCCTCATTTGTCCCTCATTTTGGTCTGATCCTACTATAGTTGTACAAAAAATGCACTTTTTATCTGTCAAAAGTGTTTTCCAGCGCTAAACCTGTCATCCGATTTCTAAAATCGCTGCATTTGTAAACTCCAAAAAAGCCAATATAAAGGAATTGTAGTGGTAAAAAGCACCCTTTTAATCGATCTTGTGTTTTAGTACAATTCTCCTTTAAGGGGGTGTGCCAAGGGGTGTGTCCTATGCCTGCATACTTTTTCTGATAGGTGTCCTCATTCCCCATCTCAAAAAGTTGGGAGGTATGGCAAAACTGCATCCAGAACTTTAAATCGGCGATTCACATAATTACAGCAGATAAATTAACATGCCTGATGATGGGGTCCTGCGTGGGCTTCCGAAACGTCCGCTTCTGCTGGTAATTATGTGATAGCTGATTGAAGTTTTGGAGGTCCTGGTGTGAGCGGTGACATTATTTCCTTTGACCCCCCCCCCCCCCACGTTGTCTCAGCAGTCGGCAGCAAGAGGGTGACCGATGCCTCTTGCAAGATTCTGCACTTTTTTTCCATTGCAGCATGCAGAGAGGCTCGTCTCTACCCTCCCCCCCCATTTTCAGCGGTCACGCAGCAGAGGACAGGAACTCCTCCTACAGATCCCACCCAGCACTTCCTTGTCTCTGACTCCCCTGGTCTCAGCATTCAGCAGACTCTGGCAGCAGATTCCAGCCCTCCTCTGGTCCTCTCCAGACCCTGCCCTTTGGCTTCCCAAGCATCTTCTCGGCAGGAAGTCTCTATGGTAAGGGGGGGTGCACTGTGATGTAAGGCGAGGGTGCAGAGACTCTTGACATTGACTGCAAAAGGGGGGTGGTGTATCGGACATTTAGTCTTATAAATCCAACAGGCCCCTTTGAGGTCAAACCCTCAGTCCATGCAAACACTGTACCCATATGACATTTTTAGAGCTTTTTTTTGGTGGTATTTAATAAATCGCTGTTTTTTTTTATTTTTTTTTTTTTTTTTTTTTTGCTTAATATAAAAACAAAAAATAAATAAAATGAAAATAAAATCCGGTAAATAATTTGAAAAGATAAATAAATAAGCGTTTTTGAGGACACGCCTAATGGATGAGGGGACGGGGAGGAGGGGGACCAAGATGGACTCCCCTCCCTCTTCAGATTAGGGGTGACCCCCCCCCCCCCCCGAGTGTTACCTGATCATAATTCTAGTAAAACATGGCTTGCACAAGGTTGAACGATATTGAGTGCCCTTCTAAGAATTGAGGGGGCGATATAGAGAACTCTGCTTGGAAATTGAATCTGTTTGAGGGAAACTAGAATTGACCGGTACCATGTATTTGTAGGTGTATGCATCTGAAATAAAATAACACTTACTGATACTGTATGTATGGACATCTATTGCTGACTATGTTTGAAATGCTGATTTGTTAATAAAACTTTTCGGTTAAAAAAAAAAGCATTTTTTGTTTGTTATAAAATTTAGCAAATAATCTCCTATAAATTTAGGCCAAAACTGTATTCTGCTACATTTTAGTGTAAATGATTTTGTCTGTAGGAGGAATGTTCATAGCGTCCACAAACTAATGAGTATATATACAGTATCTGAAAAACTGATCAATCCTTTTTCATACTGTCATCCAAGTTCCTCACAGGGTCTTCATATACCGTGGTGTGGCAGTGATTCAGAGACACTGACTGGTGACAAAAAAAATTATACAGTATCTCACAAAAGTTAGTACACCTCTCACATTTTTGTAAATATTTTATTACTCCTTTTCATGTGACAACACTGAAGAAATTACACTTTGCTACAAAAGAGTGAGTACACCCCTAAGTGAAAATGTCCCAAATTGGCACAATTAGCCATTTATTCCTCCTCCGTGTCATGAGACTCGTTAGTGTTACAATGTCTCAGGTGTGAATGGCGAGCAGGTGTGTTCAATTTGGAGTTATCGCCTCTCACTCTCTCCTACTGGTCACTGTGGAAGTCGAACCATGGCACCTCATGGCAAGAACTCTGAGGATCTGAAAAAAAGAATTGTTGCTCTACATAAAGATGGCCTAGGCTATAAGAAGATTGCGCAAAGGACCCTGAAACTGAGCTGCAGCACGGTGGCCAAGACCACACAGCGGTTTAACAGGACAGGTTCCACTCAGGACACAGGCTCGCCCATGGTCAGACCAAAGAAGTTGATTGCACTGTGCTCAGCGTCCTATCAGTGGTTGTCTTTGGAAAAATAGGGTCGTACCAGTGCTGCAGAGGTTTGAAGGTGTGTGGGTCAGCCTGTCCGCATACCTCCAAAATCTTTGAGATGGGAATGAGGGACACCTACTATAAAACGTATGTAGGCATAGGACAACCCCTTAACCACTTGCCTACCAGCTTCGGAACACCCCTTCCTGCCCAAGCCATTTTTTTTTTTTTCAGCTCTGTTGCTTTTTGAATGACAATTGCGCAGTGATGCATACGAGAGTACCCAAATAAAATAATAATTTTTTCTATCACAATATAGCTTTATTTATGGTGGTATTTGATCACCTCTTGCGGTTTTTATTTCTTGCGCTATAAAAACAAAAGGAGAGGGACAAGCTTGAAAAAAAAACACAATATTTTTTTTCCTCAGTTTAGGCCGATACGTATTCTTCATATTTTTGGTAAAAAAAAAAAAAAAAAATTGCAATAAGCCTATACTGATTGGTTTGGCCAAAAGTTATAGCGTCTACAAAATAAAGTATAGATTTATAGCATTTTTATTACTATAGTAATGCGCTGGCGATTGCGATTTTATCATGACTGCGAATATTGCGGACAGATCGGAGCACTTTTGACACATTTTTGGGACCATTCACATTTATACAGCGGATTGGTGCTCATAAAAATGCATTGATTACTGTATAAATGTGACCTGTCAGGGAAGGTTGTTGACACTAGGGGGTGATTGAGGGGTTAATTATGTTCCCTATGGGAGTGATTCTAACTGTGGGGGGGAGGGACTGACTGGGGGAGGGACCGAATCGGTGTCCCTATGTACAAGGGAACACACCATCAGCCTCATCTCCTCTGACAGGACGTGGATCCTGTGCGTTTACACACAGATCCACGTCTCCTGCTCTATGTTACTCGGGCAATCGCGGCCAGTTTGCCGGTGGTCATCGCAGCGCCTGGCACGCGCATCGGGTCTCCAGCGATGCGGGCGTGCACGCCCCCTAGTGTGACCGCAAAGGAAATCACGTCATGTCAATTAGGTTCTTCGTTCTGCCGTTATGACAGTGGGTGGGCGAGAAGTGGTTAAGAGGAAACAAACCCAAATAAAAGAAGGTTAATTAAATCCACGAGCAAGTGCTTTTTTACCATATTATTCCTTTATATTGGCCTTTAAAATTGAAAAAAATGCAGCAATTTAGAATTTGGAATGAAAGGTTTCGCACTGGGAAAAACTTTTTGAAAGCTAAAAAGTGCATTTTATATACAACTATATAGATCAGACAAAACTGATGGGGTCAGAGGGACATTGCTCCAAAATCAGGACAGTCCCTTGAAATCAGGGACAGTCCCGTCTTGAAATCAGGCAACAGTTGGGAGCTATGTGTCAGTGTCAAATTGTTCTGCATGGTTGTCGTCCAGAAGGAAGCCTTCTAAAGATGATGCACAAGAAAGCCTGCAAAAACAGTTTGCTGAAGACAAGCAGACTAAGGACATGGATTTACTGGAACCAACGATACTGTGGTCTGATTGAGTACCAAGATAAACCGTATTTGGTTCAGATGGTGTCAAAAAGTGTGTGTGCGGAGGCATCCAGGTTTATTTCTCCCAACATTTAGTACCCGATATCAAAAATCATCTTTTGGCTGTGGGGCACAAGTCCCAGAGATACAATTCCAAATCTTGTGGAAAACATTCCCAGAGGAAGTGTGAGGATGTTACTGTCATAAAAAGGAGGACCCTAATTTTAAAATGCAATGACCAACAAGCTCATGTAGGTGTGATGGTCAATGTCCACAAAACTTTGGGCCATATAGTGAATATTTCGCCTCTTTAACCACCTTGCATCCACGCCAAATCTGACATTTTATCTACTACGTGTAAACATTCAAAATTTTTTTTGCTAAAAAATTACATAGAACCCCAAACATTATATATGTTTTTTTTAGCAAACAGACCCTAGAGAATACCAATGGCGGTCGTTGCTTTTTATCTCGCACAGTATTTGCGGCAGTAGCAATTTTTGAACGCGTATCTTCATCTTTCACTATGCAAAAAAAATGGGCATGAAAAAAAACATGCCCATTTTTTTTGCATAGTGAAAAAGATGAAGGTTACGCCGAGTAAATAGATACCCAAACATGTCACGCTTCAAATTGTACGCGCTTGTGGAACTGGCGCCAAACTTTGGTATTTTAAAAAAATCCCCATAGGCAACGCATTTTCAATTTTTTTACTGGTTACATATTTTGAGTTACAGAGGAGGTCTAGGGCTAGAATTATTGCTCTCGCTCTAACGACCATCTGGTCTGCAGAAAATCTTATGATCACTATCCGGGGGCCGGCAGATCCCATGTCCGACTCACCGATGGAAGAGGCGAGTCGGTAGATAGCACCGGAGGGCGGCGCGGTAAGAGCGATCAAGACGGCGGAACAGCAGATGCTATGACCGTTCTTATGGCGCAGGGAATCACGGCAGAAAACGCAATATCTGAATGATGTGTTCTGCAGCTAACAGGCTTCATTCAGATATTACCCCCGGAAAGTACGAGGACGTCATATGACGTATAGTGGGCGCAAGGTGGTTAAAGAACAAGTTGCCACACAATCTTCTACATTCACACCATTCATGCAGTATCCCAGAGGACACAAAGGCAAATTATAAAAACTGTATGTGGATAAAAAACTATATGGTTTTTTATTATTTAAATACAAATACATTGTTCACAATAAGGTCACTTGCCATGATGCGATGGCACAATATTGAACTCCCTACTTCGTGTGTCTCACCAGCGCAAAAAAAGTGCTTTGAAAAGGCCTCATGCTAATCTCATTGTCTTCCTGAATTTTGGGGGGGGGGGGGTCATCAGTAGACAATATACCTGACCAATGACTCCGAGAGCGAGAAAACACACTCGGCAAGAGTTTATTCTTCACTAACAGTATTTAGAGTTAAATATCATCTAATCGACATTTACTAAGTAAAACTTCTGATCATCATCCCAAAAAAACTTATATCAAGGAAAAAATAAATTCCTGAAAAACAAAAACTTAATTTGGGAATCCTTTATATCCCCTGGCTACCAGAGGACTGGAGGTATGCATTGTAAATGAAATTTCCAATCCCTGCCAGCAATCCAAGGCAATAGTACAACCAACTAAAATCCTTCAGACTACAGGCTAAAGGTGTTTGCTGGGCAAAAAAGGTGGAAACTTTAAAAGGCCAACACCATCCAAAATGGATTTCGATTTTGGGTGGGCACCAAGGTAAGGCCGAATTGTCCAATAGTTTATTGGATCTTATCTGGAGTCTATTGAGAAGTTACAAAGTTTTTTTTGTGTCCCCCTCCAATGGAGGTCTAAAGGGATTGGCCAGCTCTCTTGGATTCCCTAGTTTATGTTTTTATTTTACATTACCCCAGAGGTGTCTGTGACTTCTGGCTTTGTAATGGCAGCTTTTTTCGCCTGGGATCTCTAGATGGGATAGCTTTAAACTAGTAGTCCCCACAGATATATGAAACCAGTATATTTGTATGCCAGCAGATGTACAAATTGAAATCTGACTGTTTGGATTTGGCCTTTAAAGTTGCCATTTTGTTCACAAAGTTGGTCGCCAATTGCACAAACTTAAACAGCTAGGGCATTACCGCTTAATCCCCAGCATGAGGGGCAAAAAGGCTGGCACTGTGGGCTTTATCCATTTTGGCGTTTACAATCCGATAATTAACTAGACATTACAGGGTCACAATCCTTGAGATGATGGCATGTTGAAGACACCAATTCTAAAATGGCCTTAGCATGATCTTTTCGGCTTTTGTAAATTCCTCAACAATGTATCTCAACATCCTCCATATCCAAGAGCTTTAGTATTTAACACCCTTTGGAAGGGTCAATTCACCCAAAAACTGGACCTTTTAGGTTTTTGGTAAGCATACAGGCGGGCTTAGTCGCCCACATCATTTTATCCTTTGCTGAGAGCATTGCCCCCAGCCACTATATAGCAACAAAAGGAGTCTTGTTACTCCTGCTATACTATCCATTATCTAGATGAAGAATTTGGTGGCAAATGTGAGGCTTCTCAATTATGGCTGGGAAGCAGAGATGGGAACCTAAGTAGAGTGAATTATATAAAGGACAGAGGTCTGAGTCATCCTCCAGCATTCTCCCATAACTAAAATTTCAGTTTTGGGTAAACTTTCCTTTATTTCTCATAATGCTGCAGAGGGGTGGAACATCCAGTTATTCTATCTTCTGGGTTGTTTTATTAAGAAATAAATACTGCATGTCTAAAAAATAAATGTAAAAGCAGCCATGGATTCACATATTAGGATCCAATGTTCATAGTTTGCCCCCAGTCCCTCACGACTATAG
>JAQSEC010000086.1:0-13224 GCA_028564925.1 Lithobates sylvaticus | reverse complement strand
GCGCTGCCCCATTATTTTCAATGGGAAGGGGCGCTTTAGGAGCGGTAAATCCTCCTAAGATGCGGCTTGCAGGACATTTTTCATCATCCTGCAAGCGCACCGCTCCAGTGTGAAAGCCCGCGGCTGTTTGAAGGCGCTTTGCAGGCGCTATTTTTAGAACTTTAGTGCCTGCAAAGCGCCTCAGTGTGAAAGGGGCCTTACAGTAAGGCCCCTTTCACACTGGGCCTTTTTCAGGCGCTACAGTGCTAAAAATAGCGCCTGTATAGCGCCTGAAAAAATCCGGCCCCTTTCACTCTGCTTTCACACTGGAGCGGTGCGCTAGCAGGACGGTCAAAAAAGTCCTGCTAGCAGCATCTTTGGAGTGGTGAAGGAGCGGTGTATTCATAATTCAAATTCAAATTGAAATCAATGGGACAGCGCGGCAATACTGCCGGCAAAGCGCCACTGCAGCAGCGCTTTGCGGGCGGTTTTACCCCTTTTTCTGCCGTTAGCGGGGGTTAAAACTGCACTGCTAGCGGCCGAAAACCGCTGATAAAACGACAGTAAAGCAGCGCTAAATAAAGCGCTTCTTTACCGCCGACACCGCTCCTGCCCCAGTGTGAAAGGGGTGACAGGGGTTTATCAGTTATTAAATATATTTTATATTAAATATATTTTTATTTTAATTTATTAATAAATATTTATACTTGTATACTTTATTAAAATTATTTTTTAATGATTATAAATGTATTTTACATTTATATGAATGGTGTATAGCTTCATTACATATGTGGATTACATTAATTTACTATACACCATTAACATTTAAATAGGCACATGTATAATATTTAAATATTGATAAAAACAATGTTTTTTAATAATTAGGTTAATGTATATTGTGTAGGGGAATTTAACTTTATTATTTTATTAATATGTTGGGGAATAATGTGTGGTGATTAGTGTTCAACTTTTGTATTTTAAATCTCCTCACACTGTAATCCCGCTACATCTCGCGAGATTACAGTGTGAGGAGAAATTCTGAGGAGTTCCCGGCGTTTGTAGATCGCTTCTCAACTCAACATGAGAAGCGATCTACAGACAATCATAAACAGGCACTCAGGGGAGAGCGATCTCCCCTGAGAATGCCTGAGAACTGAATAGCGGTATTTTACCGCACTTTCATAAAAGGACACCTTGATACTTTAAGTCTTAAACATTTAATCTGTAAAATAAGTAATTTTATATTGACAATATTGCTTGAATAAACTATATAACCTTTTCACTTAGTCTGGATATATGCCCAAATAGTCCCAGGAAGTAACCACTTTTCTAGGATGAAGCTTTTTCTTCCCCTAAGTTCTTTGTATGCTGTTGGCTTGGTTACATGGAACCACACCTAATATGTGTATGTGGCCATCAGACAATTTTATTGCTCTGACATAATAAATATCATTAATATAAAAAAAGATCTGTTGGAGTTTATAAAACTGTATGTGTATGATAAAAAAAAACTATTTACATGAATGGGTCCAGAATAGTGATAAATGACAAAATCGTGAAGGTTGTGGCCCAGGATTTTGTCTTGGGGCCAATGCTGTTTAATTTGTTAATTTGTCCACGGCCAGCTCCTTTGGGTCCTTCTCTCCTGCCCCATGCAGCACAACTCAGCCCAGTGTCTTCCCCAGCCAGCATCCCGCCCCCCAAGTCGGCTGCATCCACTCATTTGTGCAGTGCACCGGAGGTGCACTGCACACTTCTCCCACACAAACAAAAGTTTAAGCAAACAGCCTATGAACCGAAGGACACCACAGGCTTGTCTCAGAGGGCCCCCCTCCTCCCCGATCATACACAGATCTCCCTCGCCTCGGAGATATGCTAAAGCTGATCGCCCTGTCTGTGCTGCTGCAGGAGGGAGCCCAAGCGACTGTGGATCAGTGTCCTTCAGCTTGGTCATGGTGAGTGAGACGACCCCATATCTAACACCCCACTCCATTTCCCCTGGGGACAGGCACCACATCCCCCTTGGGGACAGGGACCCCATCCGCCTTGTGGACAGGGGCCCCATCTCCCCTGGGGACAGGGCCCCATCTCACCTGGGGACAGGGCCCCCATCTCCCCTGGGGATAGGAACCTCTTCTCACCTGGGGACAGGGATCCCATCTTCCTTGGGGACAGGCACCCCTACTCACCTGGGGACAGAGCCCCCGTCATCTCTCCTGGGGAAAGGGCCCCCATAATCTTCCTGGGGGACAGGGACCCCATCTCACCTGGGGGCAAGAACCCCATCTCACCTGGGGACAGGGATACCTGCTCACCTGGGTACAGGGCCCCATGTCCCCGGAGAACAGGGACCCAATCTACCCTGGGCAAAGGGACCCCATTTCCCATAGGGACTGGGACCCCATCTCCTCTGGGAATAGAGACTCCATCTCACCTTGGGACCCCATCTTCCCTGGGGACCAAGACCCTTTCTCCCCTAAGGACAGGATGGCTGGAGGATAGGGGAGTACAATAGTATCAGCGCAGGGTGGCTGGAGGATGGGGGAGTACAGTAGTATCAGCGCAGGGTGGCTAAAAAAACGGGGAGGGTTGGTTGGGCAGCAGTACCAGCACTTGGTGGCTGAAGGATGGGGGGGACTGCAAAATGCACTATCGTCTATGTAGGCAAGAATCCTTGCATTGGCACTGCCTGTATGCCTGCATAGGAGGAGCGGTGGGGACAGCTGTATATAGAGTAACCAATCTCTCCATTTTCCAACAGTTTGCCTTTCCATGCATGCATGCTGGAGGGAGAAGAGAGGAGGAGGAGCAGGCTGATTCAGCAGCTGCAGGAGGAAAATAGAGAGAGCAATTCCTCTATATGCAGATGCCCCCGCCACTCCTCCTATACAGCTTTTTTCCACTGTCCCCGTGTGTTCTACAGCCCCTGTTCTCCTGTCCCTCATCGTCCGCAGCTCTGCCGGGTTCCTCTCACCCCTCCCCCTCTCTACTGTGGGGAATCTATCAGGATGGAGAATGGGGAGTTGGCCGGTAAACACGCCATTTTCCGGACCCTTCTTTTTCTGAATGTAGAGTCAGTGATCTGTACCGTCCATTCATAACTGTGACATAGTAAACAGTTTTTTTTGCTTCAGTTTAGGAATGGACAGGCAGTTCTGTACTGTCCATTCATTCTGTGTAGCTGGGGTTGCAGGGATAGAAATTGAGGGGTGTGTCACCAGTCTCCTTCTCTGTCTCAAAGGTGGAACACTACCTGTTTAGACCCCTGATATCTCACCAAAACCCCTGAATGGGGCTCCTAAAAAATTGTAAAAAATAATTTAAAAATAATTTAAAACAATTGTAAAAAATAAAAATAAACTACCAGTGGCTTAACTGCAGGGCTCACAAAGGTCATACTTGCGACAGGGCCCTGGAATTCCTCCACCCGGGCCCTTCGTGATTTCCTCCTGCTTATATGGAGATCGTAAACAGTCAGGTCTGCTCAGTCCTCTGCCAGTGTCCCAGTGTGACTGCCTGTGATTGATAGTCCAGGTCCCCCTGACCCCTCCCGCCACCCCACCCTTATCCCCGGCCACCCAGGGCTCTTCTGTGGTGGTTTGAGAGGTCCCAGCTGAGTCCGGTGCTGAACCTTAGCCATGGTGGGCAAGGCGCTCTTCATTCTGCACTGGCACTGCTCATGATCGGCTTCTCTGTGGCTATCTCCCAACAGGAGCTCTTCCCTACAGGAATCCCGGGGGACCTACTGCTGCCCAACTGGGATGATGAGACCTCCGAGGTGATGAAACTCGCACAGCCACTTCTCTTCTATGAGGCCAAGTTCAAGGAGCTCTATGTGAGTACAGCACTGATAGAGACAGAGCACTGACACCAGCACTGAGATAGAGGACAGTGACACCAGCAATAAGAGAGACAGAGCACTGACACCCACTGAGATAGAGGACACTGACTTCAACACCGAGATAGAGAGCATTGACACCAGCACCAACATAGAGTGCAAAGTGAGAAAGCCATGACACCAGCACTGAGATAGAGAACATTGACACCAGCACTGAGAGCATGCCAGCACTGACACCAGCGTTGAGCTAGAGGACAGCACCAAGACAGAGTGCACTAAGAAAGAGTGCCATGACACCAGCACTGAGATAGAGGACAAAGAGATAGAGAAAACTGAAGGATGGGGGGACTGCAAAATGCACTATCGTCTATGTAGGCAAGAATCCTTGCATTGGCACTGCCTGTATGCCTGCATAGGAGGAGCGGTGGGGGCAGCTGTATATAGAGCAACCAATCTCTCCATTTTCCAACTGTTTGCCTTTCCATGCATGCATGCTGGAGGGAGAAGTTCTCCAGCCCATGTGTTCTCCAGCCCCTGTTCTCCTGTCCCTCATCCTCCGCAGCTCTGCCGGGTTCCTCTCACCCCTCTCCCTCTGGCTACTGTGGGGAATCTGTCAGGATGGAGAATGGGGAGTTGGCCGGTAAACACGCCATTTTCCGGACCCTTCTTTTTCTGAATGTAGAGTCAGTGATCTGTACCGTCCATTCATAACTGTGGCATAGTAAACAGTTTTTTTTTGCTTCAGTTTAGGAATGGACAGGAAGTTCTGTACTGTCCATTCATTCTGTGTAGCTGAGGTTGCAGGGATAGAAATTGAGGGGTGTGTCATCAGTCTCCTTCTCTGTCTCAAAGGTGGAACACTACCTGTTTAGACCCCTGATATCTCACCAAAACCCCTGAATGGGGCTCCTAAAAAATTGTAAAAACGAATTTAAAAAAAACGTGTAAAAATAATTTAAAACAATTGTAAAAATTGTACTGATACCAGTGGCTTAACTACAGGGCTCACAAAGGTCATACTTGCGACAGGGCCCTGGAATTCCTCCACCCGGGCCCTTTGTGATTTCCTCCTGCTTATATGGAGATCGTAAACAGTCAGGTCTGCTCAGTCCCCTGCCAGTGTCCCAGTGTGACTGCCTGTGATTGATAGTCCAGGTCCCACTGACCCCTCCCGCCACCCCACCCTCATCCCCGGCCACTCAGGGCTCTTCTATGGTGGTTTGAGAGGTCCCAGCTGAGTCCGGTGCTGATCCTTAGTCATGGTGGGCAAGGCGCTCTTCATTCTGCACTGGCACTGCTCATGATCGGCTTCTCTGTGGCTATCTCCCACCAGGAGCTCTTCCCTACAGGAGTCTCGGGGGACCTACTGCTGCCCAACTGGGATGATGAGACCTCCGAGGTGATGAAACTCGCACAGCCACTTCTCTTCTATGAGGCCGAGTTCAAGGAGCTCTATGTGAGTACAGCACTGATAGAGACAGAGCACTGACACCAGCACTGAGATAGAGGACAGAGACACCAGCACTAAGAGAGACAGAGCACTGACACCCACTGAGATAGAGGACACTAACTCCAACACCGAGATAGAGAGCATTGACACCAGCACCAACATAGAGTGCAAAGTGAGAAAGCCATGAAACCAGCACTGAGCTAGAGAACATTGACACCAGCACTGAGAGCATGCCAGCACTGACACCAGCGTTGAGCTAGAGGACAGCACCAAGACAGAGTGCACTAAGAAAGAGTGTCATGACACCAGCACTGAGATAGAGGACAAAGAGATAGAGAACACTGACACCAGCACTGAGAGCACACTGACACCAGTGCTGAGTTAAAGGACACTGACACTAGATACAAGACACACTGCACCAAGATAGAGTGCCCAACACCAGCACTGACAGAACACAGAGGCCAGTGCTGAGAGAGAGTGCACTGACACCAGCACTGACAGCATGTCAGCACTGACACCAGTGTTGAGATAGAGGACACTGACACCAGCACTTTAAGGCTCATAATATATGCAATGTATTCAATTCATTTTTATCACTTGAATTATTTTTTACATTACGGCCGTGAGTGGGGCCTCATGTCTAAGTTATGCCTAAGGCCTCACAAAGCCAGGAGCTGCCTCTGATTGTAAACTATCTCCAGAGGAGGAACATAGTGCCGTTATGACACATTAAAGTGATGTAGAATTATCCTTTCTGACTACAGCTCTTAAGAGTTGCCAGTCATTAATTAGAGGAGTTAATGGACACATACAAAATTTGTTTACATTGATCCAAGTTATAGTCTGTGTCGAAAAAGCAGCTTACTGATGCTTAAGACTAACTTGACTAAACATGGCATGAATGGGCATCGAAGGGCACAGAATCTAAGGTAATCTTAAAGCTAAAATTCCATTTGCTAGCACTAATACAGGGCAACATGCAGCATAATATTGAACATTTCATCTCTCAAAATAGCTTTGGCTTTCAAAACAAATTCTACCTAAAATAAATCTAGGGTATGTTGTTGGAAGAGGCATATCAAATACAGTACTGTATATGCATACCAGGGATGTGCAGTGAGGTCAGTGACTGGTGAGGCACTGGCTAGTATCAGAGCTAGATACACACAGGTTACATATGCTGCAGACGTTAGAGCGAGAATAATAATTCTAGTACTAGACCTCCTCTGTAAGGCCCCTTTCACACTGGGGCGGGAGCGGTGGCGACGGTAAAGCAGCGCTTTACCGTCGTTTTCGCCGCGGTATTCGGCCGCTATTGGTGCAGTTTTAACCCCCGCTAGCGGCCGAAAAAGGGTTAAAACCCCCTGCAAAGCGCTACCGCAGCGGCGCTTTGTGTCGGTATTGCTGTGGTATTACCGCGGTGTCCCATTGATTTCAATGGGTAGGAGCGGTATAGGAGCGGTGAATGGGGGGGGTTGGGGTGGGGGGTGGGGTGGGGGGGGTGTGGGGTGGGTGGGTGGGGTGGGTGGGGGGGGGGGTGGGGGGGGTTTGGGGTGGGGGGGTGGGGGGGTGGGTGGTGTGTGTGGGTTGGGGTTGTGGGGTGGGGGTGGGGGTGGGGGGGTGGGGTGGGGGGGGGGGGGGTGTGGGTGTGTGGGTGGGTTGTTGGTTGTTGTTTGGGGGTTTGGGTGGGTGTTGGAGTTGGGGTTGTTGTGGGGTGGTTGGGGGGGGGGTTGGGTGGGTGGGTTGGTGGTGGGGTGGGTTGTGAATGGTGTTTGAATGGTGGATTGGGTGGGGGGATTTGTGATGGTGTTGGTGTTGTTGTTTGGTGGTTTTGGTGGGTTTGGGTGGGGGGTTTTTGTTGAATTTGAATTTGTAGTTGGTTGATGTGTTGTTTTTGGGTTTTTTTTGGAGATTTGGGGGGGGAGGGAGGGGGAATTTGTGGGGGGGGGGAGGTGGTATAGGAGCGGTGAATACACCGCTCCTTCACCGCTCCAAAGATGCTGCTAGCAGGACTTTTTTGGCCGTCCTGCTAGCGCACCGCTCCAGTGTGAAAGCCCTCCGGCCCTCCCAGAACCGCAGGATGCCTGTAGCCAGTTATAGCTCAGGGGCTTCAGTACACGCCCCAAGGTATAAGCGGCGGCGGCCTCGCATATTGTGTTTCAGTGTCAGCGTGTCAGTGTGCTACTGACTGCTGACAATATGTGCTTTATTTCTGGGGATTTGTGTGCGCGTGCTGTTAGTACAGCATTGCAGTATCACATCTGGGGGGTGTCTATAGGTTGCCTGTGAAGGGGGGCAGGTTTCCTGTGCTTAGAACTGTCCCTGCAAAAAGTGTCATTTTTGGACAGTCATTTTTGGAAGAAGATGCCGGACGAGAAGGACGAGAAGACCAGCACAAGAAGAAGCGGATCAGAGGAAGAAGAAAATGGAAGACGATGGAAGAAGATGACGGAAGGAGAAGATGAAGAAACCGAAGGATGAAGAAAGAAGAAAGAAGATTTTAATAAAGGAATTGTCAAAGACCGTCTCCTGTCATTTTTACAATTTTTGACACTTTTTTGGTGAAATGGTAGGGGTACTTTTGTACCCCCATTACCATTTCACACAGGGGGGGGCGGGATCTGGGGGTCCCCTTGTTAAAGGGGCTTCCAGATTCCGATAAGCCCCCTGCCCGCAGACCCCCACAACCACTGGGCACGGTTGTTGGGATGAGGCCCTTGTCCTCGTCAACATGGGGACAAGGTGCTTTGGGGGTCTCAGACCCCCAAAGCATCCTCCCAATGTTGAGGGCATGTGGCCTGGTACGGTTCAGGCGGGAGGGGGCCGCTCTCGCCCCCCTCTTTTCCTGCGGCCTGCCAGGTTGCGTGCTCGGATAAGGGTCTGGTATGGATTTTGAGGGGGACCCCACACCATTTTTTTGGGCTGGGGTTCCCCTTAAAATCCATCCCAGACCTCAAGGGTCTGGTATGGATTTTGAGGGGGACCCTATGTAATTTTTTTTTTTTGGCTGGGGTCCCCCTTAATATCCATCCCAGACCTGAAGGGCCTGGTTATTGAATTTGGGGGGACCCCCACGATTTTTTTTTTTTATTTTTTTTATTTTTTATGAATGACTTTTTTTTTATGAATGACTCTCTGTGTTACGGGAGCCGTCAATTCACATTAGCCGCGAGTGATTTTAAATAGCTTTCTTTCCTGCAAAAATGACACTTTTTGCAGGGACATTTCTAAGCACAGGATGCGCCCCTTTACATGGATACTATAGACACCCCCCAGGTACGAAATTTAAAGGAATATTACACTTTTATTGTTTCAATTTAAGCATTATTAAAATCACTGCTCCTGAAAAAACATCCGTTTAAAAAAAAAAAATTGCATTGATACATGTCCCCTGGGGGAAGGACCCAGGTCCCCAAACACTTTTTATGACAATAACATGCATATTAGCCTTTAAAATTGGCACTTTTGATTTTGAATGTTCGCATCCATTATAACTAATAGGGTTCTAAAGCTCGCACGGACTTTAGGTCCGTTCGTGGGTTCTGGTGCGAGCCGAACGGGGGGGGGGGGGTGTTCGGCTCATCCCCAATTGTGGCATATGTGGTTCTAACATCATCAGCAACAAAACAAGAACCTGCCCAGGGGAAAGATAATATGATTTAGCATTTCTTCAAAGATAAAAGTAAATCACAGGCACTACTTTTTAGAGTTTAATTAAACGGCTACAACCACCAGTGTTTTATAGTTAATTTAGCCCAATGATTGTATCATTATTGAACAATATATTCCACACTGGGTCTACTATCTGTATTTTTTCATAATGAACCAAATATGTTTTATTAAATAAATTGTGTGAAAAGTTATTCATTTCACAACTATACTTTACATGGTGTTCAGTAGATTTTGAGTACTAAACAAATATTAATCATCTTGTCTTTGATCGTGATTTATTGACAAACACTTTTTCTGTCTTTCCACAACTTGGGAATACTTAATTATGCTCAGAAGTTTATCCAAGTCTTATTAAAATGTGCTTTGTCTATAGTCCTCTGTCTTGCAAATTGTTACATTATTTGAAGCGATATGAAGGACGAATAGGAGGAAGAGAACACAAGAGTAAAGACCTTCAATGCATTTTTTCTGAAACAAACAAAACAGCGTAGGAACCTGACGTAATGACCTTCTTTCTGTGTTACAAATCGCACATGTCACACCTTCACCCACAGTCCCTTTTTGTTTCAACAACTGCAATTTCAAAGAGCAGGAACAGGTGCTACGGTCATTAATTGGCTAGGCTGGAATTAGGCTTTAAAGTATAACTAAAGGGAATTTTTTTCCCTAGTTTTAGATAGAGTGCAGAGGGATTGGAACAGCTGTCATTTTATATTATTGTTTATCATTGAAAGTGAAAGTAAAAGAAAATCCCAAATTTTGGGTTGTCAGCAGAAAAGTAATAGAGAGGAAATCTTCCAGTGGGGTCACTGGTTCTGGTGACCTGGGGGTCCCCAAGGAATTCCCTTAATTTGAAAGGATTTCCTCTCGCTTCATGTTTTGGCTATGGGTAAGTAAGTGAAGGAAAATCTCTGCAATAGGACACAGATTGCAAAAAAAAAAAACCCTGACAGGGGTTATAATCCTCCCTTGCTCTATTCAAAATGAAAAAAAAAGTTTTGCCTATAGTTCTACTTTAATTTTAGGTAATATACAAGAAAGGCAGAGAGGGTCCACTAAGTAATACAGCACCTCATCCCTGAATATAAGAGTATCAAACAAAAAGGGGGATGGAGGACTAGGGATTATAGCGGTGCAAAGGTAATGTACGAAGGTCGGGGTAGACTCACAGTTCAAAGCTCATAATACTCATTAATTTTATAAAACAATTTTTATTACATATAAATAGTAGCACACATGACAAAAAAAAAAAAAAAAAATATATATAAATGCAACAAATAATAGCAATATATATTTTACGAATGAAGATCAATTCAATAAATCAAGGCAGGTGAAGGAGTCACTTACATTGATTTTACAATCATTGGTACAGAAAATTGCAAGGGCAACAACAGAGTTAAATTATTCATATAAGGTTCAAGGTACAATTCACATATAATGTGGAAAATAGACCTGAGATGGATTAAGTAAGTCTTAGTAAACTATTCCGACATGTTTCGCCATAACAATGGCTTCCTCAGGGTATGTCTACTTTGCGTACTTGATGTGTCTATTGAGAAGGAGGGTTTCATAATTAGTTTCATACTCAATGGGAGAGGAGATTAGAGCCAATTAGTTAGATAGATAACAATAAGGGAACAGATGGAATATAGAGTGAAATGTCTCCAATTATCAACACAAGGGAGGTGCTAGAGCCCCTCCTTCCCAAGATGGAGGAAGGGAAGGGAGAGAGAACATCCCCCCTAGGAGGTCTCCCCAGACTTACCCCATTCAGGGCGCGGATCAGATTCAGCCGTGGCCACAGGGCGGGGTGGTCATATAGGGTGCCTAAGATGCCTAATAGAAGGCGGAAGTCACCAGATTAGGCATACGATATATTATCTAGTTAAAAAGGGGTAAACCAAGTAAATATAAAAAACAAAAAACAAAAAGCAACAAAAGGTAATTTAAGTAGTGTTGTGAGTCCATGGAGGATTGATTCCTGGACGTAACACCATACACTACATGAAGGACAATGTCTCAAATGATTACTTACAGTTCGTTTGTTTGAAAAAAAAGGAAAAAAAGTTTTTTTTATTGAAGTAGAGTATAAAAAATATATGTGAAACCAGGGGATTCTGAGAATTGACCAGAATAAACACAGGAGGCACCTGTAAAGGCAATGAAAAAGATAGGAGATTGTGTTAGTGAATAAAGAGTTAATTAGAGTGAAGGAAAAGGAGTTGGATTTGGGTGAAAATTGAGAATGAAAATTAATTACCTGTTTGTAAGGTATGAAATACAAAGAGTGGGGCCCAGTTCCGCCTGTGACATACAATCACAGGTGCCCTTGAAGTGAGGGAGGACGGGAAAGATGTCCAGTCAGTCAGGGGTCCGCAACCGGCTAAACAGGAAAGGTAGTAGTAAGATAGCTCTAATAAGTATTCAGTAAGCCAAGAAAATACCGAAAAAGAGTAGAGAGAAGATTTAGTTGCTTACTTGAATTCAAACGAATGTGATGCGTCAGGTGCCTCCAGAGTCCTGTGGTGGACTGAAGTTTGAGGCTGGTTTAAATGCCGCCTTCCAGATTGAGAGGGCGTGGAACCGCCTCTCAATCAGCGGACATAGGAGCCTGAGCGCATGCGCACAGTGCGTCACGGCCGGGAGCCTACAGATCCCATAGTTCCCGGTGGCGTGCGCGCTGCGGGCGTGATGACGTCATCGCTGCGTAGCAGCTAATGAATGGCTAAGGCTGGGGGTGGGCGGACTGGGAGAGGTCCGCCCTTGGGTGTCCATATTAGGCAGCAGGGCTGGCCCCAAGAGTGACGTATCCGCCCCATGGGCGGCGGCCCGATCAGCACGCCGAACGGTGGTAGGAAGGCGCCCGGGAGGACAGGGAAGGGGGGAGGTACGAAGGGCTAGAGTGGAAAGGAGCCAATATTGGCTATATATTAGCAGCGTTCCGATGGGTTGAGAGAATTAGGAACATTGTCATCTAATAATAGTCCAAAGTTATCAATGCTAAATCCAATAGGCTTTGAGCGTGTTTAGATCATAGCTCAGTGGAGATCTTAACTGATTAATTATATAAAACATGACAGTTTGAGCAAAAGTAAATCAGACATGGCAGGCCAAATTTAAATTGGTCAAGCGTCTTTTACCAGGGTCAGGGGCAGTTTAACAAAAGAAAGTGTATGCAATCAAGATTCTATACCCATACAGTGTATTTCAAAAAATTTTTTTTTTTTTTTTTTTTTAAAAATATAATAAAATAAGAATTTGTTTGCATAATACAGGGCATAATATATTAATTGATAATAGGCATAAAAGATTTCATGGAGCAATAAAGATAGACAAAAACGGAGCAGGCTTTGGCGCATGGTGGTAGGGACCCCACCGGGTGGGGCTCCAGGAAGGGGGTGACCATTTCTATTCAAGAGAAATGGTTCGTAATAGGGGTAAAGGTTATTAGAGAAAGGATTTGAAGCTGATGTACTCGTTCATACCTGGGTATCTGGTGGCATCAAGGGTATATATCCACCTAGTTTCAAGTTGGAGAAGACGGTTGTCAATGTCCCCTCCGCGTACATTCAAGGGTAGATGTTCAAGAGCAGAAAATCGTATTGTAGTGGGATCGAAATTGTGTTTTAGAGCTACATGGCGGTTTATCGCAGTTGAAATTTTCTTTTTGAATAGAGGTTTAATATGATCCTGTATGCGAATGGAAAACGCTCGTTTTGTTTTACCGATGTAGAAGCAACCACATCGGCAAGTAGCTAAATAAATAACCCCTACTGTATTACATGTGACCCGATGTTTGGGCTTATGTAAATTCCCGTTGGGTAATAGAGTGTTAGTCGAGTTGGACAGAAACTGACATGAGTCACAATGTCCACAAGGGAAGGTACCAGTTTGGTCCATTTTTTTTGGATCATCAGGGGCATAAAAATGGCTAGAAGTAAGTTTATCACTAAGGGATAATGGTCGACGATAAGTAATTTCAGGGTATGTTTTCACATACTGTCCAATGACAGGGTCAGAAGATAGTAGGGGCCAAAATGTGTTTATGGTATTTCTAACTTGGGCAGACTGGTTGGAGTATTGAGTGATAAGACGTACAGGTTGGTTTAGTTGAAGATTTTTGTCCCTAAAGATTAGTTCCTTTCGTTGCAAGCGTTTAACTCTATTAAATGATTGTTTAAGTAAATTGTGGCTGTAGCCTCTAGATTTCAATCTTTGATATAGTTCAAAAGATGCTTGGTAAAAGTCTTTATCATTAGTACAATTTCTTCTTATTCGCTAAATA